>JBBPST010000077.1:13925-24374 GCA_038093715.1 Austroboletus cf. mucosus | reverse complement strand
CCTGAGTGCGCTGCCTCTTGTCTGAAACCTCCACATCTACTGGACTTAGTGTCACCACAGAGGACACTCTATAGCTATCAGGAAGGACTGCACACTACATGTTCCATCCTAAGTTGCACAATAACCAAAAGTGTAACAACTTTGCACACTGCATTCATGTTAAACATTGCAATAGTTTTGCACCTCACTGTAAGGGTCTAAAGCATATGTCATAGCACATGACTGGTCACATGATGAGTCTAGGCATGGGTCACATGACCTGAAGAAAGGAAAATGTTTAAGTCATAAAGTGTCAGTGATGAGAACATATTTCCTAATGCATGAAGTTGAGTATTCAAATCAAGGTAAAGCATAAGATAAAATATAGCATTTGTAACAGTTTGTAACAGATGATCAGGAAGGCAGTAAGTAAAGGGCAGTTCAACTGTGGACTGATGATCAATGAAGTGATGAAAGGAATTGATCATCAAAAGAAGGCAGAGAAAGAATGGATGGAATCATTCTCAAAGGAGGCAAAGATTATATCAGAATAGGAAAGGTAATCCAATAAGTGCAAGGAAGTGGGGATTGTAACAATACAAAGAGTAGTATAAGGATTATACACTAAAAGTCCGGTGCAAACATTAGAGTATGATCACATAGTAATGAAACTAGTAACTGTCAAATAAGACATAAATCAAATAGTAACAAGGAAATGGACATAAGTCAAATAGTAACATGGAAACAGACATAAATCAAATAACACATAGATACATCAAGCAAAATACATACATCAAAGTCATCTGGTGAATATAAGACAGAAATGGAGATCCAAATGGGGTGGACAGAAGTTTGACTAGACAAAGTCTCAAAACCAAGTAAGTGAACCAGAAATCCTATCGGAGTAGACTGGATATATGTACTCAAAGTCAGGTGAACTGCATAATAGGGGTTCAGAACAAAATGTGACAATATTTCTCTTTCCTTGCTCTACTCACTATCCTGTTAAGCAAGCCACTCTATTACTTGGCAAGTCTCCTGCCAAAGCACTCCATCCTCTTGCTTTTGCACCATTGGAATATCCTGCATTCCCAATAAATAAGGCTAATGCCTATTGCAAAAAATCAGGACCATTGATATTACATAATAATGTCCAGGCACTAATTGGATTACATTTTATATTAACCCCCCTAATTCACATTGACAACCTCCCATTACAATTACATGCCAAGGTGCATTGTAGTGGTTAGCCAGAGCATTCAATCATATTATGACATAGGTACATTATTATGTTACCTTGACTTTTTCCGACAGGGGTACCTGTTGAATTGGATTCGTTCGCTACAGTACATCACTACTGACCGCGCTTACATAATAACTATACAGTACCTAATTTATGGTGCAGCACACATGTAGTAGCATACCTTGTCCGTTATCGCGAATAACCCTGCGTCGTTTCGTCACGCCTGATCAGCAAGTTGCGTTCCCGGCGCCCGACTTTTCAACAGTACCACCGACTCTGGAAACTTCACATCGAAATCTTTCGCTTCCAGTCGTCGTCCATAGAGAATTTTGCCCATGTGCGTGTGTGCTATCGGCTTCCCTCTGTTCCGAATTGCAAGAAGTGCCAACACTGTATGCAATGGCGAGTCCGTGAATGTGATCTTTTCGTCTTCGAAACTACCCAGGATGGTGTTGAACAGGTTCCGCGGCACCGTTGCATTGCTCGGCAACTGTCCCGTCCGTAATCGAAGAAAGCGACAAAGCCGGAGATATGATTGATAGTCTCTAAGGTATAGCTGTCCAGCGAACACGTTTAGCTGGTCGATGAGATCCCAAGGTGGACTCCAATCCGAGGGGAGGGGGGGGATCGTATACAGTCTGAGATCGTCGGACGGTTTCATGCGTAGAGATTTACGGGGCGCATACATGTGCAGATAGACGTCTTCGCTCGTCCTGAAATCTTTGATCAAGAGGTTGACTTCGTAGGGACTCATCAGAACAAGAACTCTATCCCCTTTAGAGGACACGACCCATTGGACAGGGCGCAGATACTGATCAATCGTCGCTTTGGTAGATTCGGGTATGATCGTATCGCAAAAGTCGGTCGTAGCCAAGATATGTGGACTCCAGATGTCCGGTTCGCTTGTAGCCGCAGAGCTCTTTTCGAGAGTAGTGAAGATGGGATGAAAAGCTTTGCTGGAATACAACGCGGGGACAATACCAGTTTTCACAAAACTGACGACATCCGGATGGAGGAAATGTTCTGCAGGCTTTGCCTTCGGAGGGCGGTCCTCTTCCCATTCGCGTTCACGCTCCCGGTCCACCTCCCGCTCGTGCTCTTCTGTTTGTGTACACGAGAGAGACATGATCCCGAGGTCTTTGCAACGTTGCTGTATGTCAGAGTCCAACGCTTGCAGAGTATTTGATTCATGTTTTTCTTGGGGAGCGTAGAGATCTTCTAGTGATCTGGCTGCCGGCTGGAGCCATACTTCAGATAGTTTCTCGGACATAGTCTCATTCTTGCAGAAACGGGACCAAGCGTCCTGTCTCGACCTATATTCCACGCCCTGCTGCGCCCAATAAGGAGCCCGTTTATGGATGTCCGTCCAGGTCTCGTGTATCGCCCAACAAAAAATGTCGGCCGTGGTCACCTGGGAGTTCGAATCATTTTTCAGGGCACGGATGCTCATGTCAACTTCTAGTGGTGCAAAAAAACATGAGCGAGTGGCCACAACCGAGCTTGCGCATTCGCATGCAACCTGGAATCATAGTTGTGAGCTAGTACTACATAAGTAAACGAATGACAATTCGAAGTACGAACCTTGTACAAGACTATCTTTCGTGAGCATCGGACCCACTGTAACTGCTGCTCGCGAGCCAATAGGAAATTTAAGGTCGGTTCCCCTCGTATGAGCATGGTCCAGGTATACAACACATCGCTCTAACTGTTCAGCAAGTGACGACGACCGGAGTGGCACATGAGGCCCCCCGTTTCGCATGAGCACCATCAATACACCTATCTCGTTGAAATAGACGGCGCCAGCAGCGTCGCGGTCATTATCAAGCCACGATTTAGCTACGTGGTGATTGGAAGAATCGAGGATCTGTGCACCAACATCCAACAACACACGGATTTTAGGTTGTTGCCCCGCTACAATTTGAAGGAATTTAGCTGTTGTCCATTGTCCGCCATTATCGTCAGTACATATGGCATAGGACTCGTTCTCCGGCCGAAGGATGTTTCCGAGAACTCTCGCATTAGTCCCTTGCTCATGGTCCAGGTCATGCTGATCCATTGACATTGGCAATAACCATCGGTTATCATCAGTTCCTGAAAAACCCGGAGCTTCGTTCAGCGACCGAATTCAATAAGTACAGACAAAATAAGACTTGCCTGTGATTACCTTTTCCCGGATCGTAGCCAGGTCCCAGCTGGAGGCGGAAAGTTTGAAAGGAAATTCCTTCGCTTCCTTCGGAAATACCTCCCGGGAAAGATAGAGATTTATTGCAGCTTGATTTCGGGAAAAAAGTGGGAATATGACCTTGTCCCATTGCTCGGACGATCTGAGGTTCATCATACCGAGTGTCTGAAGCGACTCCGGCAGCGTGTCATCAGTGTAATCTTTAATCCAATGTGCGTATTCGGCATGTGGGTCGTCCTGATCCAGGAGGATCTGAAATGCAGTCCTCAATTGTTGTTCATGGAGACCAGAATAGTAGTAGGATAAACATGTGAGAATGATAGTGACGTCGGGATGTCCGAACGGCGTGTGGGGTGCTGGCATGTCTTTCGCTCGATATGGGACAGCAAGCAGCCTTGGGGATTTTTGAATGTATTCTCGACTGGATTCTGATCGTGATTCAAAGACAAGGCCGTAGTCGACGCGCCATCTACGCTCCGTAAGCGCGAACAAGAGAACGTCATAAGCCATGAGACCCCGAAGGAGCAATAATGCAGCCCATAGGCAAGTCTTTTCAGAATGTAAAGCATACACTTCCACTTTCTTGGCTGTGTCAGGAAGGATATCTTCATCAAATATGAAACTGCGAATCGCATCTCGCAGTTCCTGGGAAAGGTCACGGAAGTCGAGGTTGAGAATTCGTCCCCATTACGTACTCCACCAGCAATGGTTTTAGTCGACGACCAATGTCAGAACGTGATTCAGTGCTGATATGCGGAAACGAACCCGGTGGGCCCGGTTCAGTTTGAAATGAAGGATAACTTCTTTCCAACGCATGAGCACACTCTTTCACATAGAGAAGAACCTGCTGTGTGATTGTCCATCGGTCAGGGTATGCTTCCATGCGTTGTTCGAGGCCGGTAGTGTAAATCAATTGGAACCGCGAATGAAGGACTTCATCACTCTCGTCCAGTATATCCCGAACGTGTGAATCCGTCCATTTCTGTAAGTTCATCCAGCTGAGAGCGCTATCGGACGGCCGCTGGTCGTCTTCGCTATTCTCGTCGAGTTCCCGAGCAGTGGCCTTCTCCCTCGAATTATTGACTGACTGGCTGTACATCTGTTGAAGCAAGCCACCAACGACACTTTCTTGTGGAAACTAGGTTTACCATGGTTAGGTATGATAAAATGAGTGATATCCACGCTCACCAGTTTGGAGAATACCGCTAAAGATTCCATCATGTGCTCGTAGAGCGAACTTCCAACTTTCCATGATGAATCGGACCTGGCTGCAAGTTCAATTTCTTCACAAATTTGCTTCTCTATGCACATCAGCTTGAGAGACACAACATGCTCAGGCTGCACAAGTAGGATTCCACGCTCGGCCAAACACTGCGACATGAGTCTCTGCATGTCATCAACCTGGAGGCCGCGCTCGGGTGTGCGGGAGAAGGGTAGGTGATATATTGGTCGATTAACCAGCCCTCCAAGACGAGATATAAGCAAGTCGAACATCTGGGCTGTCAATGCTTTCGGGACGACAACACGAACAAGTTGGTTTCCGTCTGCCAGAACAGCGGCAACCATCGGGATAATCACGGACGATTTTCCCTCACCCATGTTCACCTGCATCACGCTATTTCGTCCAGACTTCGGAGATACCATGTCCTTAGCAACCTTTGCCTGGTTGGGACGAATCAAAAAGTTGCCTTGAATCTGATATTGACATGTACAACGTTTAGTAGAACGAATGGCATAGAGGAAAAATGTGCACCTGTATTAAGAGCCAATCCGGATACTCTTCTGGATCCCAGCCATCGCATCCCTCGTTCTCCAATTCCTTTGAAAACTCTTCTTCAAGATCGTCTAAAGCAAATCGCAGCAACCTCCGAGCACGCTGAAGATCCAAAAGAAGCAAAGCCAATGACACCAGGCACTTCTTCCACCGACCAGGGAGATTTTCCGCGGTTGCAGATGCGAGGCATCCCAGAAGGTCAACTCCCATTATCGACTCGGATGGCCATTCCCTGAGTGGTTCTGATTCAGATGAATGGGTGGTTTTATGTAACGTCTCCGTTATACATGCCAGAGCACAAAAATAGCTGGTTCTGCACTGAATATAGTATTTTTGGAGCGCGTCGATCCGATATTTTCCCGCCAGCGTAGGAAGCCCGAGTCATGTGGGAATCTTCCCGTGCATATTGCGTACTGGCAATCAGATGAGCGATGTACGCTCGTTGTAAGGGAGAAGAGGATGAGGATTTTTTCACTTCAAGCATGGGGAATAACTTGTTTAGTTCGGGAATAGTAAGATCTGGCGAAGACTTTTGGCTGTTGCGAGGCAAAATTCTGCGATAATGTAGTAATTCTGGCGCCGGCCGGTAGGAAAATAGACTGAGTAGGAAAAGGGTAGGGTGAATTTTAAGTTCCAAGGATTGTGTCAATCTCGGACTAGGACGGTCTAGCACTGCGGTGTCTCTTCTCCAGTAATACCTTTGCAGAATATCTTGGTACTTCCGTACCACGGTACTACAGGCGACGGCGAGTTCAGGATGATCTCCCAATGATCGGATCCACGGGTCCGAACCCAAGCCGAAGGGTCCATCATCGTGGAGAGAGTTAAATTTCGCAATTGATTGACACCCGCCCGTAAGCAACAGAGAAACTGCCGCTTGGATACCCGTTTTACCTGAGAATGGATCTGGATCATCCCGACTGGTTGTGGCATGCATATATGCCAGCAGTGTCGCGCTTTTTGGCAAATCGCCATTCCCTACCAAGCACCCAGATCGATATCTACATCATAGACACGATATCCATTATGTGCACTGCGTTCCGAAAACCGAACCAAATGACTTCGGCCATGATCTCTTCTCGGAATGCCATCTGGTACGAGGACCCGTCTGTGGATAAGTCCTTCCGGAAGGTCGGCTTTTTGCTGTAGTACAAAGAGGTGCTCTATACCAGACAGTGTTCCGATTTGTGGATCTCTGTCATAAACCATGTGTTTGAAGTCGCAGGATTCGAGCTCTCCCTGTCCATTGATGAAGAAGGACAATCCACAGTGGGGTAGTGTGACGGACAAGCGTAGTTTAGCCTGAGATTGAGGAGATTCGATAGGAGCTGTGGTTATTAGCAGATTGTTGGACAAATCGCGTTCTCCCCCATCACTACCCTCCAGGACATTGAGACACTTGAAACAATGCGACACCAGTGCCCACGTTGGGCTCCATATATCCACAAGGGTCTCACTGCCATTGTATGCATGATATTGTCCTGATGCATAAACAATCCTCCAGTCCTCGGGAGATCCATGTAAAGGTCGTTGAATAGGGCGTATCTCGATTATCCGTTTGGGTAGGTTTAACCAATGGACATGTTTGTCCAGAAGCGGTGGCGGAAGGTCATGTTTCAGTACGTGAGGGGGAATCCATTCGAGGGTATCCTTTGAATAATTACAGTGTACGCGAACCATTAACGTATCATCTTGCAGGTAAATTTTCACCTGCGTGTATTTAAATATTTATACGGCCACGTATGACATGTGATTCATACCTTTTTTCTCGGCATCATGCCTTCATTCAAGGGATCCATTCTGGGGAGGACAAAGAAACCTTGCTGCAAATAACAAACAGTCAGTTGGACATTTTCAAGCGCCAGTATGTACGCACATCCAAAAGCACTTCGTGAAATAGAGTACCGTTGTTTTAATTAACCTGAATAATTTTACCATTGATTGTCCACCTATATAAAGTTCCCTGTCGAGAAGGTTTAGATGAATTGTTTTCGATGGCTTCTCTACACTTTCGTGGGTCTGGCATGTAAGCCAAGGAGTATTTGGATTTTGTAACTCGACCCATCTAATGGAGCCAGGCTTGTAACCGGGGAAAAATGTGGAAACAGCAAGATCAATGCCACGATCTGATGGGTCCAGGAGAATTGCATTTTTCAAGACTTTCTCATACATGAAAGAAAGGCGCCAATGGTGGTTTTCGGCTTCAGCTGAAGCGATGCCTCGTTAGCTGAGAGTCAAAAGATATATGAAAATTAGAAAGTGGACATACACAAACGAAACAGATTTATCACGATGGTACAAAAAATTACCGCATGAATGTCTTCAGACTGGAAGGATTTTGAGGCAGTGCCGATGTCGATGTCAAATGTTCGCAGACAGATCTTGGACGTGGCCACCAGGAGATCCCTGCGATGATCATATGCGGGCTCCTTTCCCAGATTGTATGAAAACTCCTGCAACCAGCCAAGCAATCTTCGTCGCACTCTACGCAAGAGAACTATCGATCGCTGCAAAATATCTTCGCTTGGACTTGACGCAATGACTCGGGTGAGCAACAATGAGATGCTCAGCATAACCAACGGATCCATAGCCTGAGCTTCAACATCCGTGGTCAAGTCATCGAGTTCGTCGAGAAGGGCGCTGCAGAACGATGCGTCTTGAAGGTCTTCATGCCATAACCACAATCCCGTGTTTATATCCAGGGGCCCAGCCTCAAAAGCAGCATATAAAAATAGGTAGCAAACATCAGCGCACCGAAGGTTCAGGGTCCTCTTTCTCAGCCCGTGCAAAATATTGAGCCACTGGAGTGATCCACCACTGCGTAGTTCTCCAAATGCAATGGACTCATCGAGCGAGAGGATCGCAGGAAAGGAACCTGTTTGAGCAGCCAGGACACTATTGGGACTCAGAGCGTGATAGACATCGGTGATTGACCCCCAGCGACGTTGCCATGCCTTCCATTCTTCACAATGCATACTTCCCTTCCATAAGAACAGCCTGTGGTGACGGAGTACATAAAAAGGTGCGGGAATATCAATATCTTGAGACCCTGCTGGAGGAAAATAGGCAAATAGCACGTTGACTTTGAGGGGCAACCCTTCGTACATAGTACCTCCCCAATGTCGAAGAATATCGAAGCAGTTTCTCTTTCCCCTCTTCAAACAGCACATCAGGATGGACACCGAAAAGATACTGAATTTGGGCAATTGCTGATCGCCACATGCGTATGCACGCTGGGCATTGCAACTCGAAAATGACTACTTTGGCCAATAATGGTGTGGCAGGCAGCGGTGACCAGAGACTCGACACATATTCGGAATGCGATGTTAACCCGTCATCCATTGCATCTCGGTATATCTGAACCTTGAGTTGCTGAAGATGCGGAGATTGGTCATAATAGCAGACAGGGAGGCTTTCTTCGTCGAGGAACACCGACCACCCCATACGTGATCGGGATTCACGTGCTGAGAGGTACTGATATGCTTGAGATATGCGTTGGAGGCTAGTTCGATTAAGCAGAAATAGGTCTTTCAGCGCTGCAGCTGGAATTTCGGGGGAGTTGGCCAGTATCGGAATGACCTTCACAACGAGCTTGTCGAGGGCGATGAATAGCTCGACCCCTGTCAACAATATGATGGGTGGGATGGAGGGGTCGTCGTCGTTATGGTCGCCTACATTATGAGATATGATCGTCACGTATTTCTCCATGAAGATCACCAGTTTTTTGCACGCCCACTCCACATCTACCACATTAGCAACCCAGTCATCAATATCTTCTTCGATTGCTTTCCAAACGTCATAGATAGTAACGTAAGGATTTGCGTGATATGCTTCGTCGAAAAAGGACCCATTTGATGACAAAAAATCATGAATGGTACCACGGCGAAGATGGCTGGGATTAAAGGCAGCACAGGGGGATTCAGAATTTTGGTTTTCAAAAGCATTCCGGATGTACTCTTCACTGCACCTGAGTGAGAGTCTGATATCTCTTTCAAGCTCATCCTGAGAGGGATTCCGAAATGGAGAAGATGAGTATGTCCTCAGGTGCGTCAAGGTAGATCGTGCCATTTGGGAGAGCCAGTCTGGGATAAAAGACCCAAGCTTGCTCAAGCGACGCTGGATATTCGATTCCAGGAGAAGAAGCTGATCAGAGTACAGGATTGTGATTTTTGGGTCGGTTGCGAGGGTGCACATGAAGAACAACATGAACTCCTTGTAGGTTCTACGCCCAAGCTGGGAACGATCCAGAGCCACCTGGATTACAACCTTGACGAGAAGCCAAAGAGGTGAACGATAGTAAGGAGACGATGATCCACGAATGCATTTGGTGATGAGAGGAATGCCGGCAGTGTGACTATCGCTTCCGACCAAAATGTTATGCTGTAGTGAAGTGACAAATTGTGCAAAACTACCCGGGTCAGGGTGGGAGGTCTGCGAGTTTGAAGTACGCGTTGTCGAAAACATGCGTAGGTGCCTTGACTACGGAAGAAGGGTATGAGCGTATCTCGGTTTTGTCGCGCGCTGGAGATACATCTAACGTCTGAAACACCGTCCTGTTTTGTGAAGAGGATGCCAGACTTGTGAGATTGAATGAAAAATACGAGAAAATCTACGAATTGTTAACATGATTATATAGAACATTTTGTGAGCATACCTCCTGTTCGCATCCTGCGCAACTGGGAGATGGCATACTCGCTGTTCAAGTACTCGGATTGAACGGATGCTGCCAAGTTACTCAACATACTTGCGATACGATTCCAGGAAGGACCATATGATCCGTCGATGTGGGTGGCATAAGCATGAGCGGAGGCGCAGACTGCACCAGCAAGGGAAAAATCATCCTGGACGTTTGGATCACTCTCATAACTAATTTCGGGGAAAAAAACGTGCGTGACGTTGTAGAGAAGAGATTTGGGACTATGGATGAATGTTGGTGGGCTCGTGAGTTGAGTACTCATAGTAGAAGCAGACGATTGCACAGCCTACATGCGCATCGATCGCAATGATTACATCGAATAATAATAAAAGATCTAGCAAGAGAAAAATAATTCACCTAATGTACACATACAGATCCCATGATCCAGAACTAGAACAGGGTACTTGTCACACTACATTAAATTAGCAGATGCGATGAAAAGGTGATATGGATATCCCAAGTCAAAACACGACAACGCGCGCATGAAAGAAGCAAAAAAAAATAAACGAGTGGACCGTCAGTCCGGCGACGATAAATGGTATGCATACGTAGATGTACATATGAGACAAGCGGAC
>JBBPST010000075.1:0-25987 GCA_038093715.1 Austroboletus cf. mucosus | reverse complement strand
GTTTGATTGGCTCATTCAGTTTGACCATCTCCCTTGGGATGATAACCGGAGGTAAAATGGAGGTGCATATGTATTGAGAGCTTTATCTAGGGATCAGAAGAAGTGGAAAACAAACTCAGAGCCCTGATAATGTGGCTGGAAACTCCATGCTTTGCAAACACATGCATCAGGAATAACTTGGCAAGTTCTGTAGAGGTGATGGTGTCATGAGTAGGAATGAAGATTGCCTGTTTAGAGAGGCAGTTGACAACTACAAGGATAGCCGTAAAGTCCAAGGATGGAAGAAGTTGCTCAATCAAATCCACAGAGATGGAATTCCACAGCCTCTCTGGAACCAGGAGCTGTTTCAAGAGGCTGAATGGATGGTGACAAGGGGTTTTGGACCGGGCACAAGTTGTACAAGAGCTGACATATGTAGTCTTTGACATAGGTTTGAATACTGGGCCAAGTATACGAGTTCAAGAGTATGATTCTGTCCAAAATGTCCAGCTGTAGGGTGATCATGAAAGGTTCAGAGAATATGGAGTCAGAGGTCATTGGAGTTCAGAATATAGATATGCTTGTCCCTTAGTACAAGACCATTAGGACTGAGTGTCCAATGCAAATTGTTGTCCAGAGGAGAGGAGATGAGCAGGGCAGTGACAGGATCACTGGGGAGAGCAGAGAGGATGTTGGAGTGGATCTTATCAATATCAACAAGGACTGCAGCCTAGAGTAGAGGAATGTTATGACTTAACAGACCCCTATCTCTTTTCTTCCCACCTTATCACTTTGTCATTCTTGCTTACTTATTTAGTATGACTCATCTACAATTGTATTACTAAGACGCTGACGTGTCTCCCTTTTCTTACTCATGCATTACTCATGCATGCTTACCTATCATCTATAATATGTCCGCTTCTTTGCAATTCCATTGCATTCCATCACCGACATATCTTTTTCATCCCAACCTACCCTTAACTTGTTCCCTTCCTATATAAACCCTAGATGCCCTCAATGTATTTCTTAACTTTGACCTCCGCAATCTACCTCATACATCAATTGTCCTTGGTCCCTCAGTTCTCACCCTACTATTGAATGGGTGCTTCTTCAATTCCCTTGAACCAGCAGGCATCTCCTGCTGCTCCCCTTGACTGTCAGTGAAAGTCCCTCTGAGATCCCTGGCTTGCCTTTGAATGATGTTGAGTGTCCATATGGAACCACATCACCCCTTTGAACCTACGAGAGTCCACACAGATCCGTAGCCTCCTCAAACCCTCGACCACCTTTGCGGCTATACTTGACCTTACCCAGGCCAAGCATAACGAAAGGTTAAAGTTACTCTTAATTGGCTATCATCATGTATTGCCACCATTTCACACAGACACCCCCAGAACCCTAGACCCCATATCGATAACCGATCGTACAGGGAACCATCACTTGAATCCACCGGTGTCTCTGACTCGGAAGAACATCCTGTTACTGATTCTCTTGACAAGGATATCCAGATCCCTGGTCCATCTGATAACCTTGACCTTGCTCATCAGCTATCACATAGCCTGAGCATTCCCAGACCCCCTACCCCACCACCCCCACCCACTGTCACTCGACCCCAATCTCTATTTGGGTTTCCACCAGCTATGTCTGAAAGTACTACCACCAAGCTCGCTGAGCTCAGAATTGCCTCCCCCTCCACCTTTGATGGATTGTTCTCAAAAGCCAAGACCTGGCTCGAGACAGTTCAAACCTACTTGATTATCAATGAACACATCTACACCACCAACACAAAGAAAGTTATCTTTGCCCTCTCCTTCATGACAGAAGGCTCTGCACAATCATGGGCTGCTCTCTACTGCAGCAAATGTCTCTCAACCTCTCCCCCTATCTTTGGGATGATAGAGGATTTTATCAAGGTGTTCAATGCCAACTTCAAACACCAAGAAGCCTGGAACAATGCCATCATCTGGTTTCAGACCCATCAGGCTTCCAAGGAAGCAAAAGAGACTTGGGGAGTGGCCCTCCTCAAGTACAACTTCCAATTTCAGAACAATGTTGTTCTGTCTGCCATCACCAACAAACAAGTCCTGATCTCATGCTACCGAGCAGGCCTCCCCACCTGTCTCATGGAATGCATCCTCTTCATGGAAACAGTTCCTATCACTATCGCCAAATGGTATGAAAAGGCAATCCTATTCTAGAACCAATGGGATCTAGCTAAGAATATGGCTAATCAACGACAATACCCCCTTCCTTACTAACACTTTATGATTTCAAACACACCCAAGGAGCATGATCCCAATGCCATGAACATGGACTCCATCTTCTGTCCTCCCTAACTCACTGATGAAGAGTGTGAACACTGCTTCAAAGAAAGACTCTGCTTCTACTGTAGGCAGAAAGGACACCACACCAACTCATGTCCAACCTTCTCGACCACCCAACCCAAGAAACGGACAAAAGTCCAAGAGATCACCAAAGATGAGGAAGATGATCTGGAAGTCAACCAGGTCAACTTCTCCAAGAATTTTTGAAATGGAGCCCTCAATCAACACAAGAAGCTCCTAGACAATGTGCTGCTGTAACTGTACCTACCATTCCCAATACGATGCTGATTCCCCTTTAACTCATTGTACCCTTGCACATATTGAAAACCATTGACACCACTGCTCTCATTGATAGTGGAGCAGATGTTTCTTGTATAGACTGGGCTTTTGTAAAGAAGCACCAACTCCCCACCACCCAACTCTCCTCTTCTCTCTGCATCACCAATGTCAATGAACAACTCATTACCAAAGGAGGTGTTCGTTTCACCTCTGAGCTCTTTGTCTCTGTCCAAGGCCTTGCCTACAAGGTCACACTCTATCTGATGGATTGTGGCCATCAGAACATCATCCTAGGTCTTCCTTGGCTCAAGGATGTCAATCCCTTCATCAACTGGTCCACTCAGACCATCTCTATCAAGGAGTCCACTAACCAATCCAAAGAACTCAACTTCCTCCATAAAGAGGATCTCCAACATTTTGAGACTTGTTTCCAACAATACTGACCCTCCCCACAACCTCCTCAACACATCAATGTTGATTCTATCTGTAATGCTCAGCTTTACAAGTACCTTGACTATGAACCAGAATGGGATTATCTGATTCGTGCTATCAACAACCGAAAACTCCACCACATCATGCGGATTAGATTCCGACACATTCCCTTGGGCGACCCTCAAATCGCCACACTCACTCACCACTGCCATGGAACTCGCCATGGCAGTAGAACTTGCCAAACCAAAGACTACTCTACCACCAGAGTACTCCGATTACGCTTTGGTCTTCTCCAAAGAAGCCACTGAACACGTACCCCCCTCTTGACCCTATGACCATGAAATCAATCTGGATGATTCATTCTCCTCAAAAGTCAGAAAGATCTACCCTCTCCCCAGATGAGAGAAGTGCTACTGAGGCATTCCTCAATGAGAACCTCAAAAGTGGAAAGATCCACCCCTCAAACTCCTTCCAAGCCTCCCCCTTCTTCTTTGTTGAAAAGAAGGATGGCAGCCTATGTCCCTGCCAGGACTACCGCTATGTCAATAAACATACTGTCTGTAATGCGTACCCTCTCCCTCTCATCTCTGACCTCATTGACAAGCTCAAAGATGCCAAACTTTTCACCAAGTTTGATGTCCAATGAGGATACAACAATGTGCACATCAAGGATGGCCACCAATGGAAGGCAGCCTTCATCACCCACAAAGGCCTTTTTGAACCAACTGTCATGTTCTTCAGTCTTATCAACTTCCCCACTACCTTCTAGCAGTTCATGAATGACTCCTTCCACAATATAATCACTGAGGGCTGGCTTGTCATTTATATGGATGACCTTCTCATCTTCTTCCCCGATAAGAAGACCCACACTAAACGGACAAAGCATGTCCTTCAACGAATAAAGAAACTTGACCTTCACCTCAAACTCGAAAAATGCAAATTTGCCTCTTCCAAAGTCAAATATCTGGGTATGATCGTCAAACCAGGCCAACTTGCCATGGACCCTGTCAAGCTCGATGGCATCATATCCTGGCCTACTCCCCAGAAACTAAGAGATGTTTGATCCTTCTTAGGCTTTGCAAACTTCTACTAATGCTTCATCCCTGATTACTCCCATATTGCCTGACCTCTCATAGACCTCACAAAGAAAACCTCCCCCTGGCAGTGGAGTAACTCCTGTCAAATATCGTTTAATAACCTGAAACCACTCTTTCTCTCAAAATCTGTCCTTTATCTCCCTGACCTCTCTGCCCCATTTGCCATTGCCACCGACACCTCCAAGTTTGCCACTAGAGCAATTCTCCTCCAAACCAATACCAATGGTGATTGGCACCCATGTTCCTACCTTTCCAGTTTCCTCTCCCCTACAGAATGGAACTATAATGTCTATGATCGTGAACTTCTTGCGATTATCCATGCCCTGAAAGCCTGGAGACACTACCTCCATGGCACCTTCCACTTGATCCAGGTCTTCATTGACCACAAGAACCTGACCTATTTCCAGTCTGCCCAAACCTTGAACTGCTGACAAGCTCGTTGGCTCCTTGATCTCGCTGACTTTGATCTCACCATGGTACATGTATCTGGAAAGAACCTCACAGGGCCCAATGCCCTCTCTCGTCACCCCGATCTTATTCCCCAGAAGGGGATAACAATGGAGTAGTACTCCTCCCTCCCTCCTTTTTTATTTGTTCCATCAATCTCACCCTCCATGACCTCATTGTCTTCCACTCCAAGGATAACTCTATTGTCACTAAAATACTTCAGTCCTTCGATGGAACGATTCCTCCTGCATTCCACTCCCGACTCTCTGATTGGCAGTTCACTGCTGGTGTCCTTACCTATCAAGAACATGATTATGTTCCCACTGATGACTCCCTTCGATGCTCTATTCTTCAACGTTGCCATGACCACTCCACTGCCGGCCACCCCAGTTATCTCAAAACCTGTCAGCTCATCACTGCTGAATTTTGGTGGCCTGGTCTAGTGCAATACGTATGGAAATACATTAAAGGTTGTGCCTCTTATCAGCAGAATAAGGCCAACATACACTCCATGGTAACCCCCCTCACCCCCATCAAATCCACCTGCACCCGACCCTTCCAACAGATCTCTTGTGATCTGATCACTGACCTTCCCCCCTCCTCAGGCTTTGATACTCTCTTGGTCATGGTCGACCATGGGCTTACAAAGGGGGTAATTTTTTGCCCCACTAAGAAAACCATCACCGCTGAAGGAGTCACCGCACTCTTTTTCCACAAAGTCTATCTCAGATTTGGACTTTATAACAAAATCATCTCCAATCATAGTTCCCAGTTCGCTTCCTCCTTTGCCAAAGAACTCGGAAAAGCTCTCAGATACTCCCTCACCCTCTCCACCACCTACCACCCACAGACTGATGGAGAAACTGAATGTGTAAACCAAGAAGTTGAGACTTACCTCCGCATCTTCTGTGGAAGCAATCCCACATCTTGGTCAGACCTCATTCCCCACGCAAAATTCGCCCACAACCACTGAACCCACTTTGTCACTGGACAAACACCATTCTATCACATGATGGGATACGAACCCCACACTCTTCCCCTGATTATACCTGATTCCAACATCCCCACTCTAGAGACACACCTAAAATCCCTTACCACTGCACGAAAAGAAGCACTCGCCTCCCATGAGCTTGCACAACAAGTCATGGCATCCCGAATGTGCCACTCCTTTACCCCATTCACCAAAGGAGACAAGGTCTGGTTGGAAGCCCAAAATCTGAAACAACGGATCACAGATTCCAAGTTTGCTTCAAAGCAAGAAGGACCTTTCCTTATCATGAAGGTCTTATCTTCCATCACCTATGAACTCTGACTCCCATGCACCTGGAAGATTCACCCAGTCTTCCATGCTTCCCTCTTATCTCCCTATTGTGAAAACCCTGTACATGGTCCAAACTTCCCTTTCCCTCCACCTGACCTTATCAATAGAGAAGAGGAATACAAGATTGAGAAAATATTACGACATTGCAGTCCTCCGTCCTCCTGTTCCTTCCTGATCCAATGAAAAGGATACACTGCTGAGGAAATCTGAAAGGAATCTATCTCATTCAAAGTCCACACTCAAGGACTATAAACAATGCCATCCTTTCATGTTCCCTCAGATCAATTGTATATTCCTTTCCACCAACATGTCCATTGGTCCCACCTCCTCTCCCACTCAAACCCATACTCCCCTCGTCGAAGATACCTCTTCTGACATTGTCAAAACCAGCTGGAACACCACAGCCAACAATGAGGAATATCTCTCCCCCTCAACCTACATTCCCCTGGTTCCCCCTATGTCCATTGCTATCATTCCCCTTGTACAAAGACTTTCTGCTTGTCCCATTTCATCTATTCCCATTCCCCCTCTTGCTCTTCCTCTCCAACCAGAACCTCTCCCTGACAGTCAAGTCCTCGACATGATCCACACCCTCCGAAACTGCCACCACACCGCTATCATCGATGCCCATACAGACATAAACTCCCCGTTCCTCCTCCTCTACTGTATCTTCCTCACCAATTCCTGCCTAGGCTTGATAGCCCAGAATTCCCCTTCCTATGCTAGTGAAGCTTTGAGGAATCTACTTCTCCATAACCTCCAATGATTCATGGAGGAGGACCTCGTGCAACTCATGCACCAACTTGAAATGACTGATTTCCTAGATGATGTCTCACAATATGTGCGAGAACTAAACCTTCCATTCCCCATGACATCCATGGCCACCACCCCCTCAGCCTCTTCTTCCCCTCTTGCCCTTGAAGAGGTCATGGCCTTAGAACATGCTGAGAACTACTGAATGGGCAACAATGGCACTACCACCCTTGCCTCCAATCACCCCTGCTACCACGAACCTTGCTTCATCTGTAGAAGGTGATACGACTCCAAATAGAGAGAATAAATGAAGTAGCTTGCAAGACTGGATAAGCCTTGTCGTATGGAGGATTGACTCGAGGTTGTGATCAAATGACCAGAACTCTTAAGATGGGGATTCCACCTTAGAGTCTGGGGTTTATATAGCGTCTAGCTATTGTATGTACATGTTTGTAGACTAGCTACTCTAGGGTATCATACGATGATAAGAATGAATTACATGATTGGCCGATAAGCCGGACCATATCCTATTGGTGGATAAAAAGTGCATGAGGCATGACATCATAGATAAGAGATAAGAGGTCTAGATCATACGTCATAGCACGTGACTGGTCATGTGGCAAGTCTAGGCATAGATCACGTGATGTAAGTCATGTGACTTGAAAAGCGAGAAAACATCTAAGTCATAAGTGTCAGTGATGAGAACATATTTCCTAATGCATAGGGTTGAGAGTTCAAATCAGGGTGAAAGCATATGATAAAATATAGCATTCGTAACAGAAGGTTTGAACACACTCGCGTCCACTGCTCAATGTATGAATGTCCATACTGCCATCGCCCAGCCCCAGAACATACTCAAGGAACTTGTTCCTTTTGCCATCAATCTCCAGCACCTCTTGTTTCTCCTTCCCTGTTGTCTTCCATCTCCCATAGGTCATCTCGCTCCTCTAGGTCCTCGAGTTCTGGCTCTCGCCCTTTTCCTATCCAACCTTGTGGTACAGTTTACTGTTGCTCCTGCCCTTGGGTACCCACTCCTCCCCCAGTAGAGGATTATGACTATGATGACTCAATCATTGATAGCACTGACTGGGGTGACATCACCGGCTCTTCATGTGGTTCACCTTAATCTTCATTGTGGCTTCAATTGTATAACGGGGGTAATGTTATGACTTAACAGACCCCTATCTCTTTTCTTCCCACCTTATTGCTCTGTCATTCTTGCTTACTTATTTAGTATGACTCATCTACAATTGTATTACTAAGACGCTGATGTGTCTCCCTTTTCTTACTCATGCATTACTTATGCATGCTTACCTATCATCTATAATATGTCTGCTTCTTCGCAATTTCATTGCATTCCATTGCTGATATATCTTCTTCATTCCAACCTACCCTTAACTTGTTCCCTTTCTATTAAATCCTAGATACCCTCGATGTATTCCTTAACTTTGACCTCCGCAATCTACCTCATACATCGATTGTCCTTGGTCCCTCAGTCCTCACCCTACTATTGAATGAGTGCTTCTTCAATTCCCTTGAACCAGCAGGCATCTCCTGCTGCTCCCCTTGACTGTCAGTGAGAGTCCCTCTGGGATCCCTGGCTTGGCCTTGAATGACGTTGAGTGTCCATATGGAACCACGTCACCCCTTTGAACCTACGAGAGTTCACATGGATCCGTAGCCCCCTCGAACCCTCAACCACATTTGCAGCTACACTTGACCTTACCCAGGCCAAGTGTAACAAGGAAACTGTAGATAAGTTGCATGCAAGGACGAAGCGAGCTGTTCCTGAGTGAATATAGTGAGGTGCAAAACCATTGCAATGTTTAACACGAATGCAGTGTGCAAAGTGCACTGCAAACACATGTGGGAATTTGGCTTTGCTTTGGTGGTGACAAATGGAGTATGGACCCTTGGCTACATATTTGCTCCCTGAGTCATTTGATTTGGCTCAGTGGCTGTGGAGATATGGCCATTTCAAAACAGTAATACCATTGCAACGGTTTTGCACCTTTTAATAATTTCATTGAAATCATATGATAATTGGTCATGTTTGGTCATACAAACAAATATATACATATAAATATCATGTCTGAGTTTGAAATAGTTCACACACCTCTATCTTTCCAACTTCATCATCATGAGATCCCTCTCTTTTGCTCAAAAAAATTATATCCTCTCTATGCTTGATGCTGGTCAATCTGCCCACTCCATTGCTTCTACCACTGGCCTCCATGTGTCCACTATATCCAGACTCTGCTCCAAAGAGTGTTCTGAGCTTCAGAAAGCTACTGGTGGTTACCCCTCCAAGCTTTCCTCTACCAATATGTAACATGCTATTCATCTTATCTCCTCAGGAAAGGCAGATAATGCAGTTCAGGTCACCAGGGCACTCACCAATATTGTCAATGAACTCCTCTCTGCACACACAGTGCATCAGCACTTGAAGAAGACTGGGATGAAGGCTGTAGTCAAGTGCAAACAACCTCTTCTCTCAGCAAAGCATTGCAAGGCTCATTTGGATTATGCCTATGCTCATAAGGATTGGACTATGGAGGATTGGAAGAAGGTAGTATGGTAAGATGAGACCAAAATCAATTGCCTAGGATCAGATGGGTGCAATGGGTGTGGAAAAAGGCAGGTGAGGGACTTAGTGATAGGGTGGTGGAAGGAACAGTTAAGTTTGGAGAAGGTTCTTTGATGATGTGGGGATGTGTAACTTGGCAGGGAGTTGGCTATGCTTCAAAGATTGATGGTAGGATAGATGGGGATCTTTACCTTCAGATTTTGAAGGATGAACTGCTGAATACTCTGCAGTTTTATGAACTCCATCCTTTTGAAATTATCTTTTAGCAGGACAATAACTTCAAGCATACTTGCAAAAGGGTGAAGGAATGGCTTGGGGAACAAGATTTTGGAACTATGGTATGGCCTGCACAGTCTCCTGACCTCAACCCCATTGAACATCTCTGGGGTTATCTCAAGAGGAGATTGGCTAACCATGAACACTCTCCTAAGGGGATGCATGAATTATGGGAGAGTGCAGGAGGGATACCAGTGGAGGAGTGTCAAAAGTTGATTAAAAGCATGCCTAGGAGGGTTGAGGCAGTGATAAAGGCAAAAGGAGGCCATACCAAGTACTAAATACCCAGCCAATATGAAAGGTGCAAAACTGTTGCAATGGTATTGCTGTTTTGAAATGGCCATATCTCCACAGCCACTGAGCCAAATCACATGACCCAGGGAGCGAATATGTAGCCAAGGGTCCATACTCCGTTTGTCACCACCAAAGCAAAGCCAAATTCCCACAGGTGTTTGCAGTGCACTTTGCACACTGCATTCATTTTAAACATTGCAACAGTTTTGCACCTCACTGTAAACTACAGTGACCTGTACTTGTATTCCCCAGCTAGATCTATGCAATTTGTGTGTGCCTGCAACCCAGACCTGAGTGTGCTGCCTCTTGTCTGAGACTCCTACATCCATTGGACTTAGTGTCGCCACAAAGGACACTCTATAACTATCAGAAAGGACTGCATACTATGTGTTCCATCCTAAGTTGTGCAATAATCAAAAGTGTAACAACACACATCCCACTGTACCTCCCCTCACCCCCATCTGATCCACCTGCACCCCCTTTTAACAGATCTGTTGCAATCTTATCACTGACCTTCCCCCTCCTCAGGCTTTGATACTCTCTTGGTGGTGGTCAACCATGGGCTTACAAAGGGGGTAATTCTTTGCCCCACTAAGAAAACCATCACTGCTGAAGGAGTTGCCATACTCTTTTTCCACAAAGTCTACCTCCAATTTGAACTTTATGATAAAATTATTTCTGATTGTGGTCCCCAATTTGCCTCCTCCTTTGCCAAAGTACTTGGAAAAGCCCTTAGCTACTCCCTTGCCCTCTCCACCACCAACCATTCATAGACTGATGGTGAAACTGAACATGTAAATGAGGAAGTTGAGAGTTACCTCTGCATCTTCTATGAAGGCAACCCCATGTCTTGGTCCAACCTCATTTCTCATGCAGAATTTGCTTACAACCATTGAATCCACTCTGTCACTGGACAGACTCTGTTGTATCTCATGATGGGATATGAACCCCATGCTCTTCTTCCAATTATCCCTGATTCCAATATTTCCACTTTAGAAACATGCCTAAAGTCCCTCACCATCACATGAAATGAAACCCTTGCCTCCCATGAGCTTGCACACCAAGTCATGGCATCCTGAACTCATCTCTCCTTCACCCCTTTTACTAAAGGAGACAAGGTTTGGCTAGAGGCCTGAAACCTGAAATAATGAGTTATTGATCCCAAGTTCATTTTCAAGCAAGAAGGACCTTTCCTTATCACGAAGGTCTTATCTCCCATTACCTATGAACTCCAACTCCCACATACCTGGAAGATTCACCTGGTCTTCCATGCTTTCCTCTTATCCCCCTATTGCAAAAATTTCATACATGGTCTGAATTTTCCTTCTCCCCCACCTAACCTTATCAATGGAGAAGAAGAGTACAAGATCAAGAAGATATTATGACACCATGGACCTCTGTCTTCCCATTCCTTCCTGATCTGATGGAAGGGATATATTGCTAAAGAAGACCCCTGGGAATCCAAAAGAAACTTATTGCATTCAAGATCTGCACTTAGAGACTATAAACAATGCCATCCCTTTGTATTCTCTCAGATCAATCACATATCCCTGTCTACCAACATGTCCATTGGCCCCACCTCCTCTCCCATCCAGACTCGTACACCCCTCATTGAAGATACCTCCTTAGACATTGTCAAAACCAGCTAGAACACCATGGCCAGCAATGAGGAGTATCTCTACCCCTCAACCTATGTTCCCCCCATTTCTCCTACATCCCATCCCATTCAAACAGAGACTCTCTGCTTACCCCATTTCTTCCATTCCTATTTCTCCTCTTGCTCTTGCTCTCTGTCCAAAACCTCTTCTAGACAGTCAAATCCTTGATGTAATCCACATCCTCCGAAACTGCCACCATGCTGCCACTATCGATGCCCACACCAATATGAACTTGCCATTCCTCCTTCTCTACCAAATCTTCCTCACCAACTCCTGCCTGGGCCTGATTGCCCAGAACTCCCCTCCCTATACCAGCAAGACCTTGAAAAACCTCCTCCACAACCTCCAATGATCCATGAAAGATAACCTTGTGCAACTCATGCACCAACTAGAGATAACAGATTTCCTAGATGATGTCTCATGATACATGTGAGAATTAAACCTCCCCTTTCCGACAACATCTATGGCAACTACTCTCTTAGCCTCTTCATCCCCTCCCACTCTTGAAGAAATTACTGTGTTAAAGTGTGCTGAACTATTAGACAGGCAACAACGGCTCTACCACCCTCTCCTTCAACCACCCTCACAATCACAAGTCCTGTTTTGTCTGTAGACATCTTGAACACACTCCACATCCATTGCCCTTTATACAAATGTTCTTACTGCCATTGTTCTGCCCCAGGACATACTCAGGAAACTTGTCCCTCTTGTCACTGATCCTCCACACCTCTCATCTCTCCTTTCCTATTGTCTTCCATCTCCCATAGGTTCTCTTGTTCATCTAGATCCTCTAGTTCTGACTCCTGTCCTCTCTCCATCCAACCTTATGGTACTGTTTACTATTGTTCTCGCCCCCAAGTATGTAAGTACTATTCTAGTAAGGCTGTGGTCATAGGAATACTCACCCAAAAAGAGAGATAGGCTGTGAAGGGCAGTATCCATCAAAGAGGCTATAGCTCCACAGATCTAGCTATGCAAAGATGATCAAGAAGGCTATGGAATAGAGGCAGTTCTACTATGCATTGATGATCAGTGTTACAATTTTCATTTCCTTGCACTCCTTGGACTATGCTTCCTATTCTGATATGATATTTGCCTTCTTTGAGGATGATTCTATTTATTCTTTCTCTGCCTCATTCTGACATCTTTTGATGATCATTTTCTTCATAGCTTTCCTGATCATTAATGCACAGTAGAACTGCCCTTGTTTCATTGCCTTTCTGATTATCATTGTGCATCTAGATCTATGCAGCTAGATCTGTGCAGCTATAGCCTTTTTGATGGACACTGTCCTTCAATTCCTATCTCTCTTTTGGGGCTAATATTCCTATGACCACAGCCTCTATAGTCAGTATATATATTTCCAGTGCCATGTACATTACTCCTCAGCTAATCTATGCAATTCACGTAGTGCTTGCAATCCAGACCTGAGTGTGCTGCCTCTTGTCTGAGACCCCCCACATCTATTGGACCTAGTGTTGCCACAAAGGACACTCTATAGCTATCAGGAAGGACTGCATACTACATGTTCTGTCCTAAGTCGCGCAATAACCAAACACATAACAAAAAATCTAGCTCTTTATTATCCCTACCCCTGTGTAGAAGGATTACCCACCCTGGACCTATTCTCCCTCGTCTATGTCCAACAACAGATCCTCCAGGAACTCCACATCACTAAGGAACAAGCAGCATTACTGACTAAAACATCAATTCTTCTGCAAACTTGAAGGGTGCCCTTGGCATTACTCCTTCTAACTTGTTGCCCAACATTTCCGGATGATTTGGAGTACCCCTATCAGATGAAGATGAGGCCTACTACAGAGAACAAGAGAGACTACAAAGGGTATCTGAAACCCCATCCCAGAACAAGAAAAGCAGAGCACCTAAAAGCTGGGACACCACCTCTTCTCCTCACTTTGAAAGAAGATGACCTTTTCTATCCCGGAACCCACCCCTATCCACTGTACTCTCTCAACAAGAGCAAAGCGAAATACTCCCACAAGGAGAGCCTATAGAAATGTATCACAAACCAGAAGAGACTACTGATGAAATAAGTAGCTCTAAAGACACAGAACAAAGAGCTGGTCTTCCAGAACCCTTTAATGGGAAAGTGCAGACAGCAGAGTATTGGATCTATGCAATGGACGCATATTTCAAGATGAACCCCACCTTATACAACAATAAACAAAAGATCCTAATCACCCTAAATAGGATGACAGAAGGTCAGGGAAGGCAGCATGCAGAAACAAACCTAAGGGATATCCATGAAGGGGTTGTCAAAGCAGAGAACTGGAAGGAATTCATCAAACGATTCCAACAAGCCTTTTCTCACAAGGAAACCGCTGCAGATGCAAGGAGCAAACTATACTCCCTAAGCAACTACCCCTTGGAAAAACTCCCCAAACCTCTCCTTGCTGTCAATGTGGATGAATCAAAAGAATGATCCAATACAAAACAAAGCTATCCCTATGGATCGATGGGGTAGAAGAGAATTGGACCTTTCTAATACTCCCCACCTGTAAAGAGAATGTCATCCTAGGAATGACCTGGCTTCAACAACAAAACCCCCTCATTAACTGGGCCACTGGAGAAGTGACCATTACAAGCCAAGAGAAAAGACCTCAAAGAGACAGTAAAGAGGCTGTCGATCAACAATACCTCCTAAGATATCTAGGGTTTCACAAAGATTACAAAACCCATACAAGGTACAACTGAAGGTACCAAGCGGAGGAAGTTAGGAGAACTACCATATCAATAGCGCTGGAAGTACAAAAAGAGAAAGAAGTCAGGAAACTACCCAAGGTATATAAAAAATACCAAGACATGTTTGAAGAAGAAAAGATAAACCAACTTCCCCCTTCCAGATCCTATGACCATGCAATAAACTTAAAAGACACCTTTACACCGAAATGAGCCAAGGCATATCCATTATCCCTGCCTGAGCAAGAAGCATGTAAGAAGTTTGTAGAGGAACATCTAGCCAATGGGAAAATACAACCTTCAAAATCCTCCCAAGCCGCATTATTTTTCTTTGTTGCTAAAAAGAATGGGAAGTTGAGACCCTGCCAGGACTATTGCTACCTGAATGAACATACTGTCAAAAATGTCTACCCTCTCCCCCTGATCTCAGAGCTAGTGGACAAACTCAAAGGATCCACCATCTTCACTAAGCTTGACATATGATGGGAATACAACAATATCCTTATAAAGCCAGAGGACAGATGGAAGACAGCCTTCATCACACCAATGAAACTCTTTGAGCCAACAATTATGTTCTTTGGGTTATGCAACTCCCCTGCCACCTTTCAAGCCTTTATAGATGATGCCTTTGGAGACTACATCGCTGAAGGATGGCTCATAGTCTATATGGACAACCTGGCAATACACTACGCAGATCCCGCAATCCATATGAAATGGACCATCAAAGTTCTACAATGACTTAGGAAATTGGGACTCTCTGCCAAAGTAGAGAAATGCTCATTTGACCAGCCAAGCATGGACTATCTCAGACTAGTGGTACGACCTGGAGAAATACCAATGAATCCCACCAAACTCTCTGCAATCAAGGAATGAATTAGTCTGAAAAATGTCAAACAAGTCCGATCCTTCCTAGGCTTCTGCAACTTCTACTGAATGTTCATCCCGAACTTCTGGTAGAACTCACTAAGAAAAAGGAACAATGGTTGTGGACACAAAGAAGGCAGTGAGCCTTTGATGAGATGAAAGAGATCTTCTCCACCCAACTAGTACTCAAGCTTCCAGACCCCACAAAGCAATACTTTGCGATGACCAACACTTCCCTCACAGCCACAGGAGGGGACCATACCTACTTTCAAACCCCCATGTTATGCTTTTTGGTGATTGCGCAACTTAGGATGGAACACATAGTGTGCAGTTCTTCCTGATAGCTATAGAGTGTCCTCTGTGGCGACACTAGGTCCAATAGATGTAGGGGTCTCAGACAAGAGGCAGCACACTCAGATCTGGATTGCAGGCACTATGTGAATTGCATAGATCTAGCTAGGGAATACAGTACATGGCACTGGGAATATATATACTGACTACAGAGGCTGTGGTCATAGGAATACTCACCCCAAAAGAGAGATAGGCTGTGGAGAGCAGTGTTCATTAAGAAGGCTATAGCAGCACAGATCTAGCTGTGCAGTGATAATTAGAAAGACAATGTAACAAGGGCAGTTCTACTGCATATTGATGATTAGGAAAGCTATGAAGGAAGTGATCATCAAAACATATTAGAATGAGGCAGAGAAAGAATATATAGAATTGTCCTCAAAGGAGGCAAAGATTATATCTGAATAGGAAGCATAATTTGAAGAGTGTAAGGAAGTGAAAATTATAACATCCCAGAAAGTTGAGCAGGTGACATGCATAATGGCAAATGTTCTTGCAGGATTTCGATCTCACCTTTATCTATGTACCTGGAACACAAATGGGACCTGCTGACACCCTATCCGGAAAAGATGAGGTCAATACCATGGAAGACAATAACCTGGTGACCCTCCTCTCTGACAATCTGTTCATACAATCGCTGGATGTCACTCTAAAAAAGAAAATAGACCAATCCACTGCAACCGACCCCTTTGTGCTGACAGCACTAAAAGAGATGTACTAAAATGAAATTCCCCTTTCATGTTCTCTACTCTCAGATTGGGCATACTCTGAGGGGAACTTGTATTTCAAAGGACGCCTCTACATTCCAGAAGATGCAAGACATTCATTAGTCTCATCTGTACTCCTCCCCTGCAGGAGGACATGCTGGACAATTTCGTACCCTCTCCCTCCTTGAAAAAGACTATTGGTGGCCGGGTATGGCTACCTTTATCTGCAAATATATCTTTGGTTGTGCCACTTGCCAAGCCAACAAGGTTCACACTTACTTCACAACACTGCCACCAATACCCATCACATCTAATTGCACCCAACCATTTCAGCAAATCTCTGTGGATCTCATTACTGGACTACCCCCATCTCAGGGATTTGATTTCATTATGGTGGTGGTTGACCATGGGCTTACAAAGGGGGTAATTTTCTGCCCTTGTAACAAAGATATCACTGCGCAAGGAGTTGCCAAGCTTTTTTACACCTGTGTTTTCCCATGTTTTGGCCTACATGACAAATGCATCTTAGACAGGGGCCCCCAATTCACCTCTGTCTTTGCAAAAGAACTGACAAAACTACTTCAATATGACTTGGCACTATCTTCGGCATACCACCCTCAGACAGATGGAGAAACTGAGTGAGTGAACCAGGAACTGGAAATGTATCTGAGGCTCTTCTGCTCCCAAGACAACCATAAATGGGCAGAGCTCCTTCCGATGGCGCAATTTTATCACAATTTGGCAGTGCACTCCTCCACTAAACAATCTCCATTCAAACTGATGATGGGCTATGAACCCAGAGCTTATCCTAAAATTGGCAAGACCTTTGTACCGGCACCAGAGGAAAGGATGACCCAATTGGAAAAGGCAAGGGACGAAGCACTTGCAGCACATGAGCAAAGCAGAACTATCATGACAAATCGGCATCATAAATCCTTTACACCCTGGAAAATAGGAGACAGAGTATTGCTAGAAGGAACGAACCTACCCACCAACTACCCATCCAAGAAACTTGCCCCTAAGAGAGAAGATCCTTTCAAAATCTCCCAAGTACTGTCCAAGGTGTTCTACTGACTTAGACTTCCCTCAGCCTGGGAAATCCATGATGTCTTCCATGCTTCCCTGCTATCCTCATTCAAGGAAACTGTGGAACATGGGAAGAACTATTTACAACCTCCACTGGATCTGATTGATGAAGAACAAAAATGGGAAATAGAAAGGATCATTGCACACTGTGAATCAGCAAACAGGAGGCAGTATTGGATTTGATGGAAAGGCTATGGAAGTGGTGATGACACCTGGGAATCAGCAAAAAACCTGCAAAACACCCTCCCCTTACTCAAAGCCTATAAAATTAACAGGAAACTTACCTAGGGGACTCATCCTCCTGCACATGTTTTCCCCTACCAACACCTCCTCTTTAAAACCAAACAAATCAGTTAGAAACTTCAACCTCTTTGCCATAGAATTTGTATCCCAGCAGACCAAATCCATTGCCTCACTACCCTCTCTTCCAGTTTGTTCCAGTCCCTGGCTTCCCCAGCTGCTTCCTATATGTGCCCACCATCTCCCAGTTACCCATAGAAACACCTTATTTGTCACCATCCTCAAATGTCCAGCTCTGTACACCAGACTCGTCAACCTTTCTTCATTCTTGGAGGGGGAGTTATTCCCCTTGCTTCTTCAACTCTATCAGAAACAATCCCTTGCCCTCACTTATAACAAGGAAAGAGCTCGCTCCAATCCCTCCCCAGCACTATCCTTCAATGAAGGAATCAATTTCACCCTTCATGAAACAAGAAGCTATGTCTTGCACCTGCTGTTTGACCAGGGATTCTGTAGGATTGTCAACTCACTCCCCAGACTGTCCATACAACCATACCTGTGACCCATTGTCGAGGCCCTTGACCCCAAAGATACCTCATCAACACCAAGTACCCAGAGCATGCTGTACCTCCAGCCAATGCCCCTAGGTATGAGGAATGTTCTCCACACTAAGCAGTCCTTAACCCCCCCATCATTGGGCCCAAAGGACCCCTGTTGGAACAAATCTTCAAGGCAGAAATGATCCTCCATCTCCTATCCTCCCCAGCAACACCCCCAGAAAACCCTGCACCCACTCCATCCAAACACCTCATACCCCCAGTTCTGTCTCAGAAAAGCTCTTACAAGCCTAAAGGAAAAGCTAAGAAGGAGATCCTGGTCATGTTCAGACTCCCCTCCTCCTCTGCCCATTCTGGAAAGAGCATATCCAAGACCTCCAACCCCTTACCCAGGTCTCCATCCCCCCCTGATGAATTAAACCTCCCAGAGTCATTTGCTTCTCCTATGGATCTCCAGATCACATTTGACCACACTGCCCATCCTACCAATGCCCATATTGCCAACAAGACACCCCAGAACACTCTCAAAATGCTTGTCCACAGAACCAATGCTCTGCCTATGGAGGAAGGGGGCACTTGGCTGATGAATGCCAGTATTGGAACGATGGAGACAATAACAATGACATCGAAAATGAGGGAGACCCATTCGGGTTTTGAAGGTACTGAGTTGGAGTCTCGGTCTTGCGACGGGGGTAATGTTACAATTTCCACTTCCTTGCACTCCTCGGACTATGCTTCCTATTCTGATATGATCTTTGCCTCCTTTGAGGATGATTCTATTTATTCTTTCTCTGCCTCATTCTGACATCTTTTGATGATCATTTCCTTCATAGCTTTCCTGATCATCGATGCATAGTAGAACTGCCCTTGTTTCATTGCCTTTCTGATTATCACTGCACAGCTAGATCTGTGCAGCTATAGCCTTTTTAATGAACACTGTCCTCCACTGCCTATCTCTCTTTTGAGGCAAGTATTCCTATGATTACAGCCTCTGTAGTCAGTATATATATTCCCAGTGCCATGTACATTACTCCTCAGCTAGATCTACACAATTCACGTAGTGCCTGCAATCCAGACCTGAGTGCGCTGCCTCTTGTCTGAGACCCCCTACATCTATTGGACCTAGTATCACCACAAAGGACACTATAGCTATCAGGAAGGACTGCACACTACATGTTCCATTCTAAGTTGCACAATAATCAAAAGCATAACAAGTATGGATTTGGCTGCATAGGTGCTACATGTTTTTGAATAAGTCTGGAATGGGAGTGTGTCTGCATGACATGAGTAGCCATGTGTGATTGTTGGATTGTGGAGGGGAGGGAATGGGAAATATATAGGGGTGAACTTGTGACAAGTGGCAGTTTGAATATACTTTCAGGTCCACTGAGGACAGACTTGCTAACTCCAGAACTCCAGAGTCATTGCATGTTTTGTAAGGGCTCGGCTTCACTGTATGTGGTGTGCCCTTGTTTGAGTCCAGTGCCCTTATTTACTGGGGGTCAGAGTGGAGGCAAGACAGAGTCAGAGAAGTTGGATGATGAAGTAGGAGTGGAAGGAGATGAAAGCAGAGTGAAGGAGATGAAAGGCCAGAGGATTGGAGGCAAGTCATCAAGACTCAGACAAGAGAACACCAAGATGAAATCAATGGCAAGCGAGAAGGAATAGCAGAAATAACTAGTTGGTGATGATATTTAAACTAAAAAATACAGAAAGTGGTATGAGGATTTATATATGAAAGTCCAGTGCAACCATTGGAGTATGATCGCATAGTAATGAAACTGGTAACTGTCAAATAGAACATTAAATCAAATAGTAATGAGGAAATGGACATAAGTCAAATAGAAACAAGGAAACAGACATAGATCAAATAACATGTAGATGAGTCAAGCTAGATACATACATCAAAGTCATCTGGTGAACATAAAACAGGAATGGAGGTCTGAACACGGTGGACAGAAGTCTGGCTAGACAAAGTCTTGAAATCGAGTAAGTGAACTGGTGATCCCATCAGAGTAAGATTAGATATACTTGGAGTCAGGCAGACCATATCCAGAGGACTGGAATTGACTTGGGATATGACATCCTGGACATTTCCAAATCTCTTGCCCACAGAGCTAATGGAGGGAAGGGACATCCTAACAACCAATGCCAACTCTGGAATGATGGAGATGATGACCTTGTCATCAAAGACCCCTTTGGGTTTTGAAGATACTGAGTTGGAGCCTCAGTCTTGTAATGTTACAATTTCCACATCTTTGCACTCATCAGACTATGCCTTGCTTTCCTCCATAATCTTTGCCTCCTTTGAGGATGATTCCATCTATTCTTTTTCTGCCTCATTCTGATATTGTTTGATGATCATTTCCTTCATAGCTTTTCTGATCATTATTGCACAGTATATAGAACTGCTCTTATTTCATTGCCTCTTTGATCATTATTGTACAGCTAGATCTGTGGAGTTATAGCCTTCCTGATGAATACTGCTCTCCACAGCCTATCTCTCTTTTAGAGTGAGTATTCCTATGACCACAGCCTTAGAAGCTAGAATATACATTCCCAGTGCCATGTACAATACTAGATTTATGCAATTTATGTTGTGCCTCCAATCCAGACCTGAGTGCACTGCCTCTTGTCTGAGACCCCCACATCTATTGGACCTAGTGTTGCCACAGAGGACACTCTATAGCTATCAGAAAGGACTGCACACTATGTGTTCCATCCTAAGTTGCACAACAATCAAAAGTGTAACAGAACCTTTATTTCAAAGATCGCCTCTACATTCTGGAGGAAGCATGACACACTCTGATATCATCCATATACTCCTCCCTAGCAGGAGGACATGCAAGACAGTTCCTCACTCTCTCCCTACTGAAAAAAGACTATTGGTGGCCAGAAATGGCTACTTTCATATGCAGATATATCACTGGCTGTGCCACTTGCCAGGCCAACAAAGTCAACACCCACTCCATGACACCACCACTAATGCCCATCACATCTAATTGCACCCAACTATTTCAGCAAATCTCCATGGATCTGATCTCTGGACTACCTCCATCTCAAGGATTTGATTCCATTATGGTTATGGTCGACTATGTGCTTACAAAGAAGGTAATATTCTGCCCTTGCAATAAGGACATCACCGCATAAGGGGTGGCCAAGCTTTTTTACATCTGTGTTTTTCCACATTTTGGCCTATATAACAAATGCATCTTAGACAAGGACCCCCAGTTTGCCTCTATTTTTGCCAAAGAATTGGCAAAACTACTGCAATATGATCTGATGCTATCTTCTACATATCACCCCCAGACTGATGGAGAAACTGAATGAGTAAACCAGGAATTGAAAACCTACCTGAGGCTCTTTTGCTCCCAAAACAATCATAAATGGGCAAAACTCCTTTCCATGGTGGAATTCCATCACAACTCAGTGGTGCACTCCTCCACCAAACAGTCACCATTCAAGCTAATGATCTATGAACCTAGAGCCTATCCTAAAATTGGCAAAACCTTTGTACCAGCATTAAAGAAAAAAATGACCCAATTGGAAAAAGCAAGAGATAAAGCATTGACAGCACATGAATGAAGTACAGTGAGCTTAAAAACCCTTTCCATACTAACTCTAATGGCAGTGCATGAAGCATACTGCCAAACTATCACATTTTGTTCCAAACCCCTATCACACAGTCCGCCTGACTCTGAGTATATTCAGTCTACTCTGATAGGATCTCTGGTTTTCTCACTTGGTTTCGAGACTTAGGTACTTCCCTGCCTGTCTGGACTTCCATTCACCCCCTTCAGATCTCTATTCCTGTCTTATGTTCACCAAATGACGTTGATATATGTTTCTGATCAGTATTCTGCTTGACATATCTATGTGCTATTTGATTTATGATGCTCACTCACTATTATTTGATTTAATGTCTGTTTCCTCATGTTCACCAGATGATATTGATATATGTTTCCGATTGATATTCTGCTTGATGTATCTATGTACTGTTTGATTTATGATGTTCACTCACTATTATTTGATTTGATGTCTGTTTTCTTGCCACTATTTGATTTATGTCTTACTTAACAGTTACTTGTTTTGTTACTATGTGATCATATTCCAATAATTGCACCAGACTTTAATATATAAGCCTCGTACTACTCCTTGTATTCCTTAGTATGAATATCAACTTTATCCTATCCTCTCTTGGTGTGCTTTCACCACTCTCTGCTTCTTTTTTTCTCTTTGTCAACCTCTGTTCTGTGCTCCAAAATTAGGACGCCAAATCTAGGCAAGGGCACAACACATAAGTCCTGTGCCAAGTCCTATCTGCCACCTACCTCCATCAGACCTCCAGTTATTCCTATGCAACTGCACCTCTGACCTCCAAACTTTCCTGGAAGACATCCAAAGAACGCAGATTTAACACCTTGCCACTATTTGATTTATGTCTCACTTGACAGTTACTTGTTTCATTATTATGTGATCATACTCTGATGATCACACCAGACTTTAATATATAAGCCTCGTACTATTCTTTGTATTTCTTAGTATGAATATCAACTTTATCCTACCTTTTCTTGATGTGCTTTCATCATCCTTTGCTTCTTCTCTCCTCTTTGTCGACCTCTATTCTATGCTCTGAAATTAGGATACTGAGTCTAGGCAATGGTGTGACACATAAGTCCTGGGTCAAATATCCTATCCACCACCTACCTCCATCGGACCTCCAGTCATTCCTATGCAACTTCTTTTCTGACCTCTGGACTTTCTTGAAAGACATCCAAAGAATGCAGATTTAACAGTATATTCATACTCACTCTTGTTTAGACTCTCATTATGACCATTCATGCTTATGATCAGCTTCAATTTACAAATTATTTATGCTTTTCTATGAACTAGCTGGGCATGCTGCAAAGGATTGTCTGTGCTCAACCTCTAAAGCCTCAAAAGTGAGGGCAGCTACAGCAGAACTGGCCACTGCCCCTGCATCAGGCTTCATCTCCTCCAAGGCAAAAAAATAGAGTGCGATTCTCAGATGTGCAGCCTGGGAGTCATGTTCATCAGGACTGTGCTCTAAAGGAGTTATGTTTGATCATGTCTGCTCTTTCTGATCCTATGTCTTTACAACCTTTGGTTTCTATACCTTCATTTAACATATCCGGAATTCCGACTCTTGTTGACTCCGGTTCTATTCATTGTTTCATAGACTCTGCTTTTGTTTCTCATCATGACATTTCTATATATTCCATTCCTCCAATTTTTCTCTGCCTTTTTTATGACTCTTCTACCTCTTTGGTCCATTCTGCAGTAGATCTTGCCATATATTTTCCTTTGGATGTTTCCACCTCCGCTACATTCAATGTAATCTCACTAGATTCTTTGTGCATGCTTGTTCTTGGATATAGCTAGCATGCCCACTACAATCCATTGATTGACTGGGCTATGAGCAGCATCTCGTTCTGGACTTCACAAGCAGGAATGCTAGTCCCAATGTCAAACCTCTGCCTCCGGAAGCAACCTCCATTCCCCTTCCTCCATTTCTTAACACTCACCCTCTGGCTCCTCACGGTCTAGCCAACTATGCTCTGGAGAAATAGGATTTGCCCACATATGCCCCAGAACTCTCATTCCCTACCATATTCTTTGTCAACCCAGTCACTTTCAAGTGTGCTTGCAAGTTGGAAGGCTCAATGGAGTTCGCTCTCTCTTTTTGCACTCTCTCTGCTTGCTCTGCTGTCATCTCCAATGACCCTCCGGACAAAACCATCAATCTCTCCAGAGTACCTCCAGAGTATCACAAGTTTGTGGATGTCTTCAGCAAGAAGAAGGCCAATGTGCTTTTGCCTTATTGCCCTTATGACCTGAAAATCGAGCTTGAGGAAGGTGCTACACCTCTAATTGGCAGACTCTACTTGCTCTCCACTACTGAACAGGAGGCCCTCTGGGGTTTCCTTGATGAGCACCTCACGAACAAGTTCATTTGTCACTCTTCATCTCCCCATGCTGCTCCCATTCTATTTGTCAAGAAGAAAGATGGCTCTCTCTGCCTATGTTTTGATTTCTGAGATTTCAATAAGATCAAGAAAAAGAACTGATACCCTCTTCCCTACACCTCCAATCTTCTCGATGCTCCAAGCAGAGCCAAGATCTTCACCAAGCTTGACCTCTGGCATGTCTACCACTTGGTCTGCATTGCTGAAGGAGTTGAGTGGAAGTCATTATTTTGAACCTGCTATGGCTTATTTGAGTGGCTAAGTAATGCTCTTCGGTCTCACCAATGCTCCAATGGTGTTCCAGAGGTTCATGATAATATTTTCACAGATCTCCTCGATGTCTGCATTATGGTCTATCTCGACAACATCTTCATCTACTCCTTCGATGTCATTTCTCACCAGAAACATGTTAAGGAAGTCCTCTGATGCCTCCATGCTCATGGACTCTTCCTCAAACCAGAGAAGTGCGAATTCCATTTGGAGACAGTCAAGTACCTCAAATACATCCTCTCTCTGTCTGGACTTACCATGGCCCATGACAAAATCAAAACAGTCCTCAATTGGCCTGAACCTCAGAAGGTCAAGGACATTCAGTCTTTTCTTAGCTTCATCAACTTCTACTGCAGGTTCATTCAGGACTACTCTGCCATTGTGGTTCTGCTTACCCATCTCACTCAGAAGGAAGCTCCTTGGGAGTTCTCTGACAAATGCCAAAAATCTTTTTGTCATCTTAAGGAAGCCTTCATCTCTACCCCCATCCAGGTACACTGGACTCCCAGTGCTCCGATCACCATGGAGGCCGATGCTTCGAACTATGCCATTGCTGGTATCCTTTCCATTACCAGCTCCGATAACAAGATCCACCCTATTGCATTCTACTCTCAGACTCTTCACAGCATGGAGCTGAACTACAACACATATAATAAGGAGCTCCTGGCAATTCATGAAGCATTTGCTTCCTGGCAGCACTACCTCGAAGGTTCTCTGACCCCTATAGATGTGGTAACAGATCACAAAAACCTAGAGTACTTCTCCACTATGAAACTCCTGACCCACTGCTAGGTGCATTGGTCAGAGTTCCTCAATCAATTCAACCTCACTGTCCAGTATCTCCTTGGAAAGCTTGGAGCTAAGCCAGATGTGTTGACTAGATGCTGGGACATCTATTCCAAAAAGGGGGATAGGGACTATGCTTAGGTCAACCCGGATAATTATAAGCCCATATTTACTCAGGAACAGCTCACTTCATCCTTGTGTGTGACTTACCTACAGTTCCCTCTACTTCAGGCCACAGTCCTTGTCGACCTTGATAAAATTCACTTTAACATCCTCTTTGCTCTCCCCAGCGATCCTGTCACTGTCCTGCTCATCTCCTCTCCTCTGGACGACGACCTGCATTGGATGCTCAGTTTTAATGGTCTTATACTAAGAAACAAGCATATCTATGCTCCAGACTCCAATGACCTCCATCTCCGTATTCTCCAGACCCTTCATGATCACCCTACAGCTGGACATTTTGGACAAAATTGTACTCTTGAACTCATCTGACAAGAGTATACCTGGCCTGGTATCTGGACTTATATCAAGGACTACATCAGTTCTTGTACAACTTGTGCCCAGTCCAAAGCCCCTTGCCATCATCCATTCAGTCTCCTGAAACAGCTTCCAGTGCTGGAGAAGCCATGGAATTCCATCTTCATGGATTTCATTGAGCAACTTCCTCTGTCCTTGGACTTTACAGCTATCCTTGTAGTTGTCAACCACCTCTCTAAACAGGCAATCTTCATCCCTACTCACAACACCATTACCTCCATGGAACTTGCCAAGTTATTCCTAATGCATGTGTTCTCAAAGCACGGCGTGAAGACTGGTGCACTTCTACATGTACATATATCCCTTCATTATCAATCCTTTTACTTGAATCTTTCTTTTATTCATCTTTTCTTTAACATTTGTGGAAATTACTGTTGCAAGTGCAGACCATGGTTATACCAGGCTTATTCCAGACTTATTCCAGACTTACACTGGTCTTACACTAGACTTGTTTTGAA
>JBBPST010000071.1:0-14967 GCA_038093715.1 Austroboletus cf. mucosus | reverse complement strand
CATCAAAGTGATCCCTGTCGGAGAAGTCAAGCTCAAGGGGCTCGAAATTCCGGAGATGGTGTCGCTGATATATCCGGGATCGGTCGCCGGACGGCAGGACATGGATCTGACGGGGTCGGCCAACGCGTTGGCGTCGCCACCGACCAAGCTACAGTTGAGACAAGTCAGGGATCTGGCCCTGCTGTGTCTCCGTTTTGAGGCTCTTGCAAGCGCACGTGTCTTTTGTCCCTATCCGAAACGTAAAGAGGGCCCTGCGCCACAGGGACCGGAGTTCTCGGATGACGAGCAGCTGGAGTCCAACTGCATGTATGGCGATCTGGACCAGCTGTTACCCCCGATGCATGACAAGATGACCGAGCTGGACATCATGATGGTGTTGGACTCTTTATTGACGCGACTCGAGAACTCGGCGTCGGCGATCACGATGGCGGTCATGGTGGAGCGTATGGAAGTCCAGCAATCGCGGCGAGGGATGGACGAGCGGACGTTAAGATTAATTTCGTCGATGCTTCGGTGATGTTGGTGTCTATTTATTATCTTTTCATTATTTTATATCTTTCTCTTTGGTTTACTGGCGTCGATGGGTCTACTCGGACTGTGTTTCCTCTTTTTTTTATAGTCTTGTGACAGCGCTGTGTGTGTAAGCTGGTCCGTGCGTACATATTTATATCTCGGGGGGGTTTTTTTTTTCTTCTGACATCTGTAACGATTGTCGATTCCTCTACAACGTGGTTCATGACAACGGAGGTTGGATACTCCGAAATAGCTGAAGAATATACGACTGAGCGATGATAGGGAAAACCCTGATATGTACACTCCAAACTCTAGCTCTGGGATCTACTGAAGTCTACTTGAGTTGACGACGACGACGCCACATCGCGTTGAACTGGTGACTCGGGTCCCCGCCGCAGTTGTATTGGCGATATCATAATCCGGATGCGTGTATGTGCTTATCTCGAAAAACTGACAAGAGGCGAGGTAGCCGATTGGCCGGTAGTCACGTGATCCTTGGGTCGCCCCGGATTTCCTTTTTCGTCCTCGTGCCTTCGTCGTGCCGCCGACGTCGGCGTTGACGAGCGTCAAGCACACAGGAAAATCATAGTATTGTCTAGTACATACTTTGTAATATATTCCATGAAAAAACAGATTTTTTTGTCTCCGCGCGAGCTGTCGCTTATGCGTTACGCTTACGTAATTGCCCTGCTGCGGTGTGGTAATCCGGGATCTCCTGAAAATGAGCCGCTTCAGTTTTCGCACCGCCACCCGCCTCAGTTCTCCGAAATACAGGTACTTATGAACTGTTGACGAGAAAAAAGTGAGGGTTGCATAAAAACGGGGCGGGAGAAAAGTGCGGTGTATTAAATGAAAAACACAAAGTGGGCGGAGTGACAAGTACAAATGATGAGTAAAAGGTGCGGCGTGACGGCATGATAAGCATGAAGGATAAGTAGAAAGCAGATAGTGGCGGTTTGTCTGCGAAAATTTTCATTGAATGTCGTCAATGCATCATCCATGGAATGTGCTTCCCGGCGGCTCAAGGAAGCTCAAGTTTCGCAGTAGCAACGGCGTCGGTCTGTGCACAAACGATTAGTCAAGAGACTAACCGTGTAACAGACTTCGTCGCTTCGTCCGTGACACTACTTATTACTGTCGGTAATGATTCCGTGATCGGATTCTATACGGTGACTTAATGTAAGTCCCGATTGCCTCTTAAATCACAGTTTGCCTTTGGGCGAAATCATGAACTACCGTTTTCAAGTCGTTGATGTCTGCATTGTCAGTCTGGTGTTATACATCGTCGGAAGACTCCTTTTAAGGAGGACTGGCTCGCCGCTTCCACCTGGGCCTCCTGGGTGGCCTCTCCTAGGAAACCTGCTCAACTTTCCAGTACAGGTGCCGCACAAGGCGTTAGCAGCCATGACCAAAAAATACGGCAAGTGTATTGGCATAGTTTGATTTCGGGACTCATGTTTCCACACCAGGACCTGTCATCTATTTCAACATGTTGGGCACGCCATACGTTGTTCTCAACTCTTTCAAGGCTACCAGAGACCTTCTCGAGAAGAAGAGCGCCGTCACGTCAAACAGGCCAGCTTATATCATGGCGGATCTTGTTGGATGGGGCCAAGGCACGTTCTTGTTACAATACGGTGACACACATCGAAAGCATCGCAAGTTTTTCCATCAGCAAATTGGCTCCAGGAATAGTCTTGAAGCATTCTACCCTGTCGAAGAAGCAGAAGCGAAACAGTTTCTGCGTAACGTGTTGAAGAGCCCCGATAATCTGGACGCGCACGCTCGCAGGTGGAGTGGTATTATTCTTTGGGTTGTGATCGTGCTGACGCGGTATACTGTGGGCAGAATGGCGGGCTCTGTGATCTTGAAAATCTCACACGGTTACAGTGTGAAAGAACGCGATGACCCGTTTGTCGAGATGGCAAACATAGCCGTGCGTAATTTTGATCTGGTCGCGACTCCAGGTCTCTATTTAGTCAACACGATTCCAATTTGTACGTTCTTTGTTCCGTATGCGCTTTCATATATTTCGGTATCTGAAGATTGGCGACAGTGCGATACCTTCCTGAATGGTTTCCCGGAGCTGGTTTCCTTAAGGATGCGAAACAATGGCAAAAAGTGGTGGACGATGCTGCGGGCATCCCACATCAGTTTGTCTTGGATCACCTCGTATGTTCCACATTTCAAGTTGTTGCCAATAGTATGCTGATGCCCTCAGGCGAAAGGCGATGCTGCGCCGTCGTTTACGTCGCGTTTGCTTCAGGAAGGTGTCACTCCACAGGATGAGGAAATTCTGAAGTGGGCTTCTTTTGCCATGTATCTAGGTATGTATTCCAGGCACTGGTACCATTTTCTAGGCGATCGACTTACTCACATCCTACATTTTATTAGGTGGGTCAGACACCGTGAGTAGGATCTCCGTTCAAAGGAACCACAATGAAAAGCTTTGTGGCAGACACCATCTACATTAATGGCGTTTTTCCTTGCTATGACAATATATCCTGACGTGCTAAGAAGAGCCCAAGCAGAAGTGGACGCCGTCGTTGGGGAGGAAAGGCTTCCGACCTTCAAGGATCGTAACGCACTTCCATACGTGGACGCAATCTGCAAAGAACTTCTTAGGTGGAACGTGGTCGTTCCGCTCAGTACGTATACTCGTGCATATATATCCCAACTCGTTGATGTTTATATGGTACTAATGACGCTAGTTGCCCATGTCACATCGCAGGATGAAATCTACGATGGTTATTTCATCCCCAAAGGGACATCTCTCCTTGGGAACATGTGGTTTGTAATCTATGATGCAGGAACGACTTGCTTGCTTATCTGAGTTATATTTAACATAGGTCCATTTTGTCCAATGCGGAGACATACCCAGATCCAGAAGTATTTAACCCGGAGAGATTTCTCGGCGACAACCCCCAGCCTGACCCGCGTGAGGTGTGTTTTGGATGGGGGCGGCGATCGTGTCCGGGTGCACATTTTGTTGATATAACCGTCTTTATCACTGTTGCGATCACCCTGGCGACATTGGATGTGTTGCGATGCGTCGAGAACGGTGCAGAACATATACCAAGGTATGACGTCACGGAATTCGGGCTCGTTCGGTGAGTCGATTAGAGTGATCATATCTCCTTCACATATCATTTACATACTCGTAGTCATATCAAGCCGTTCAAATTTCGAGTAGTACCTCGGTCGGCGAAGACAGAGATTCTTCTGCAGAGTTAATTGTACACAACTTTCCATCAGGAAGGAATGCAACCGGCAGTATTGTGTCTCGGTTATCCACCTTGGGAGATGTTGTCTTGTCTGGGGGGGGACGTTCATGTGGTTTGATTTTTGGCACTTGCCAATGCTTTTGTGTTTGTTAGCTGTATCCTGGTTAAAACGTAATTTCAGCACGTCTCGCCTACTTACCTACCATCCGTTGATCTTCTGACGTCCGTAACGATTGCCGATTCCTCTGCAACGTCGTACATGAAAACGGAGGTTGAATGCTCCGAAACAGTTGAAGAGTGTACGAGATGGGGGGAAAACTTGCCAAGCCTTTTATATACACATTAACTCGTCATATGACGGAATCTAGGTCTACGACTTCGGTCCAACCCGAATACCGCCCGCATCATATAGCCCGAGGCCCCGAGTACATGTACTACTTTCCAGAATATTCGCTTCACTGGACCGTAGAGTAAGCTTTACTGTAAATGTGCAACTTGAAGTGCGGCATACTAAGAATGAGTCTATGCTGTGTTAAGTGTGTGAACCTAGTTCTGCATGCAGACTCGGATGAATCGTTAGACGTGTTCCCTATGTATTAGTTGGGCCGTCACTACGTCAACTCCGAAGATAATGATTAGTGCCAAAAATGGAGTGGCGGCTTATTCGGACTTTGCGAATACCCTTTTGGGGGCCGAATTGAGGTGGGCCGCGATACAACCGAAAGTTGAGTCCGAGCCCCGTTATTGCACCATCCATGGAACCTGTTTCACAATGAGTGCTTGAGCGCCGAGAGCTCAAGAAAGACAGAGTCTCCCAGTTACAAAGGGACAACCTGTGTTAATCAATGCACAAACGATTAGTCATTCAGTATTACCACGCGCCGTTTCGTCGGTGAAAGGTGCCCTGAGACTCCTCTTGAATCCCACAATAACATGTACTATCAATCATGATTTTTGCGGAACTCGAAGAATCGTGATCGGATTTAATACGGGGACTCAGTAAGTCCCCAGTCCTAATTACATTTTAAATTGCAGTTTGCCTTTGGAAGATTGAAATCATGAACTACTGGCACATTCAAGTCGAAGTTGCTGTCTGCATCGTCGGTCTGGTCGCTGGAAGTCTCCTTTTGAGAAGGACTGGTCCACCACTTCCACCTGGGCCTTCTGGGTGGCCTCTCCTAGGAAACCTGCTCAACTTTCCAGTACAGGTGCCGCACAAGGCGTTAGCAGCCATGACCAAAAAATACGGCAAGTGTATTGGCAGAGTTTGAGTTTGGGGCTCATGTTTCCACACCAGGATCTGTCATCTATTTCAACATGTTGGGCACGCCATACGTTGTTCTCAACTCTTTCAAGGCTACCAGAGACCTTCTCGAGAAGAAAAGCACCATCACGGCGAACAGGCCACCTTATACCATGGCGGATCTCGTTGGATGGGGCCAAGCCACGTTCTTCTTACGATACGGCGATACCTATCGAAAGCATCGCAAGTTTTTCCATCAGCAGATCGGCTCCAAGAATAGTCTTGAAGCATTCTACCCTATCGAGGAAGCAGAAGCAAAACAGTTTCTGCGTAACGTGTTGAGAAGTCCCGATGATCTAGACGTACAGGCTCGCAGGTGGAGTGATATTCATTCTTTGAGTTGTGATCGTGCTGATGTGGTATGCTGTGGGCAGAATGGCGGGTTCTGTGATCCTAAAGATTTCACACGGTTACAGTGTCAAAGAACGCGATGACCCGTTTGTCGAGATGGCGAACATAGCCATGCGCAACTTTGCTCTGATCACGACTCCAGGTCTCTATTTAGTCGACACGATTCCAATTTGTACGTTCTTTGTTCCTCTGGCTTTTACATATTTCGGTATCTGAAGATTGGCGACAGTGCGATGCCTTCCTGAATGGTTTCCCGGAGCTGGTTTCCTAAAGGACGCAAAACGATGGAAAAAAATGCTGAACGATGCTGCGGGCATCCCACATCAGTTTGTCTTGGATCACCTCGTATGTTCCATACTCAAGTCGTTGATCGTGCCCTGATGCCCTCAGGCGAAAGGCGATGCTGCGCCGTCGTTCACGTCGCGTTTGCTTCAGGAAGGTGTCACTCCACAGGATAAGGAAATTCTGAAGTGGGCTTCTTTTGCCATGTATCTAGGTATGTATTCCAGGCACTGGTACCGTTTCCTAGACAATCAACTTACCCGCATCCTATATTTTATTAGGTGGGTCAGACACGGTGAGTAGGATCTCCGTTCAAAAGAACCACAATGAAAAGCTTTGTGGCAGACACCATCTACACTAATGGCATTTTTCCTTGCTATGACAATATATCCTGACGTGCTAAGAAGAGCTCAGGCGGAAGTGAATGCTGTCGTTGGGGAGGAAAGGCTTCCGACCTTTGAAGACCGTAACGCACTTCCGTACGTGGACGCAATCTGCAAAGAACTTCTTAGGTGGAACGTGGTCGCTCCGCTCAGTACGTATAATCGTGCACATGCATCTCGACTCTCTGATTTTTAAATGATGCCAGTTGCGCACATCACATCGCAGGATGAAATCTACGATGGTTATTTCATCCCCAAAGGAACATATCTCCTTGGGAACATGTGGTTTGTGACCTACGATACAGGAATGACTTGCTTGTTTATCTGAGTTATTTTTACCATAGGTCCATTTTGTCCAATGCAGAGACATACCCAGATCCAGAAGTATTTAACCCGGAGAGGTTTCTCGGCGACAACCCCCAGCCTGACCCGCGTGAGGTGTGTTTTGGATGGGGACGACGATCGTGTCCGGGCGCACATTTGGTTGATATAACCATCTTTATCACTGTTGCGATCACCCTGGCGACATTGGATGTGTTGCGATGCGTCGAGAACGGTGTGGAGCATATACCAAGGTATGACGTCACGGAAGGGTTCGTACGGTGAGTCGATTATCATATCTCCTTCACATATCATTTACATATTCGTAGTCATATCAAGCCATTCAAATTTCGAGTAGTACCTCGGTCGGTGAAGGCAGAGATTCTTCTGCAGAGTTAATTGTACACAACTTTCCATCAGGAAGGAATATAACCGACAATATGGTGTCTCGACTATGCACCTTGATAGATGTTGTCTTGTCTAGGGGGGGTGTTCAAGTGATCTGATTTTTGGCACTTTGTATTTATTGGCCATACTTTCAGGTATCTCGCCTGCTTGCTACCATCTGTTGAACGCCCTCTATACGTTGAAGCCATACCTCGAGTTAATCAGGGTGGAAGTATTGTTGCGTGATATCTTTCAAACGGCCCGAAATTTGTAATTCATGTCACCTGTGAAGATCACTCTCTTCCGAGCTCTACGGTGCGTCTGGGCGGAGAGAAGAAAACGCAATGGCATTGCGAACCTCTACGTATGTACATGAAATGGAAAGGATGGAGTGGAGGAAAGGGAGGGCGACGATGGGGATGTGCTGGGGCGCGGACCCGGGTCGAGATAGAAAAGGAAAACGGCCGCGACAACGCTCTGTGGCTGTGCTCGTGTTGGGTACTGTGGGAAACACACAGTTTCTCACGAACAGCATCCAATGGCATCTCTGGTTTGACGTCTAACCTTTGTTTATCACCTTCAACACTTACACGATCACCGTGGTAAGTCGGCTATCATGACATTTATATTATTTAACGATTCCTGCGACCCCTTTTCTATGTAAATACGTCCGAGTTGCATCTCGTTGGAACAAAAGTGCTCGGGATGAAGCTAGTATACCTATGGCCACTGCAGCGAGGTGAGGGAAGGATATAACCAAGGTTATAAAATGCGAGATTCTCTTCGCTACAGAAGATCATTGATACTGTGGCTTGACAGAAGTCAGTCACCATCATAATGAACACAACCGTAACAGAATCCGTGTATATTACACACAATACATGCGTTGTAGTAGTAGTGTGCAGTAGTGTCGAACTTGACAGATTCGCGTATCTACATCAGGTTTCGAGGCCTGACGTCGCTCGACAACGTGATGGCAGATGGAAAGTATTAATTTTTATGGCTGCTGTGCTCCTTGGATCCCACTGAGCAGATGTCAAGTGAAAGAAGGGAAGAACTGATTCGCAGTACGAAATACATGATCGCGATTTACGTCACGCTAGTACAATCTTGCCTCCTCCCCAACTCAGAGTACACGTTACTTATTTTTGTGAAATTTTGTCTAGAAACCCCTCCGGGACGAACAACCCTTTCAAAATTGTGTTATGCATATATTCAATTCAGCCTAGCAGGAGCGTACCTCGTGGTGTCACTCAATGCTGTACAAGAAAGTCGTTACAGCACACATACATTAGACCGCGTTTCTTCGACGGGATTGTAGAACACTAATTCCAAACTTCGCGCTGGTGATGAGGCTTGTAATTTTGCGTGTTATCATGAAGGCAGTTACTGTAATTACCTTGAAGTATGAATGCATGACTGAACACGTTATGCGAAGTGTATTGGAAAATCGAGCAGGTTTTCGGTAAATAGCCACCCGGGCCCAGATATATGTCGAATGTTTGTGGCCGCAAGACGTCGAACGAGATAAGACGCCAGAGCAACAAGGCAGACACCAAGGAATTCGGTCCACATGACTCTGAGTTCATAGACTATTAAGCAGGAGATGTGAGCAAGTAGAAGAGTTGCATATACCGACTCGGAATACTAGACTTTATACCCAGCATTATGCCCGAGTTTGAACATAGGTGACACGCTGGTCGAATGGTTTATCAAATTGACCAGTTGATGTAAACGAAGCAGGCACTCTCACTTGACCGGCTCAAGAAATGTTTCAGAAAATGGATTGTCAAATAGCTTCTCTGTGGTTTACAAGATTTTACCAGGGAATAATCAATGTAGTAAACTTTGTATCTTGCCAGGTAAGTTGAGGTGATTTTAGAGCTTTCAGGCGAGAGGTAGGATCGCTAAGAGCACCGACATAGACAATCCCGGTGAAGACAGATTATTGCAGTCATAGCCTAAAACGCGTTAGTGCCAGTGGCGCACCTATCTTATCGACACGATGCACTTAGGCGATAATTCTAAGTTCGACTCAAAAGTTAGAGTGTTCTACTTTAGGGGTTCTAACCGCTGGCATCTTCAATATTCAACGTGTTTATCTGGATAGTCCTACCACTTTCACCCCTTGATCCAACTCTCCATTCCAAGGGAGATGTGATCATTGGCACAGTCCTGTCTTCGGAATGTGCCGGTGCCTACTAAGCCGTTCGTGCACGTCTATATTTCGGCAGTGATCGTCTTCTCATGGAGTGACGAGTCGTAATCAGAGACTTGGACAGTGACAGCACGGAATTTGACTCTTTTCCATGCATTTGAGTTGGCACGTTCGTGTGATTCTTCTTATTTAGCTGGCGAGTACTCCAAACTTACGAGGGACACGTTCGTAATGTGCCTAAGGCACCTTGCTTCAGTGTTCAAACGTTCATGCTCGAGCATGATACCAAAGCGTAAAATAAGAAGTACACCATATGCTAGTACGGACTGTCAACTGTGATTAAGCGAGGAGGTCTTCCACCCTATTCGATCGAGCTACTATCTGACATTTGAAAGGTTTGACTTGACTACAGCATCAAAACGACGCGTTAAAGTTGAACGGGTCGTTCAACAATCGTACTCACCGGACGAACCCCTCTTTGACGTCATAGATTGGCACTTGCTCCACACCGTTTTCGACATGTCGTGACACATCCAATGTCACCAGAGTCATTGCAACACAAATAAAGATAGTCATTTCTGCCAAGAGGGCACCAGGACAGGCTCGTCGTCCCCATCCAAAACACACCTCACGCGGGTCAGGCTGTGAGTTGTCGCCGAGAAACCTCTCCGGGTCGAATACGTCTGGATCGGGGTATGTCTCATGATCAGATAGGATAAACCTATGCAAAACAGTAACTTAGACGGCTTTTATATTCCCAACAAGTTACGGACCAGATGTTCGCAAGAAAACACGTTCCTTTGGGAATGAAATGACCATCGTAGATGTAGTCCTGTGAAGAGACGTGCATAGCTAACGCGATACGTACAAACATCAGCCTTAGGGTAAGTGTACGTGCGCAAATATACGTACCAATAGGAACGACCACGTTCCATCTGAAAAGTTCTTTGCAGACGGCGTTCACGTATGGAAGTGCAACACGATCATCAAAAGTCGGAAGTCTCTCTTTCCCAATTATGGTATCAATTTCCATCTGCGCTTTTCTCAAAACGTCGGGATATAGTGTCATGGCAAGGAAAAACGCAGTCAATGTAGATGGTGTCTGTTACAGCGCACATCAGCATCGCTCCCTTGCGAAGACCTACCTGACTCACTGTGTCTGATCCACCTAATACATTACATGTTAGAGAAGCTTATTCTCGAGAGTCGGAAAACGTACCCAAATACATGGAAAAAGAAGCCCATTTCAGAATTTCTTCGTCCTGTGGAGTAACGCCTTCCTGAAGCAAACGTGACGTGAACGATGGCGCAGCATCACCTTTTGCCTAAGTCGAAATCAGTGTTGATCGCACCGGATGAAAAGATGAAAAGTACCATGTGATCCAACACAAACTGATGCGGTGTGTCTGCTGTATTGTTCACCATTTTTCGCCATCGTTTTGCATCCCTAAGGAAATTAGCTCCAGGAAACCATTCAGGAAGGTACCGTACTGTCGCTAGTCTTCAGATACTAAAATATGTGAAAGCAGGAAGAAAAACGTACAAATGGGGACCGTATCGACTAAATAGCGACCTGGAGTCGTAACCATAGAAAAATTGTGCATGGCTATGCTCGCCATCTCGACGAGCGGATCATCATTTCCCTTTACGTTGTAGCCATGTGATATTTTCAAGATCGCAGAGCTTGCTAATCTGTCCAGTATGCCCATATCAGCACAACCACCACCCAAAGGATGAATAGCTCTCCACCTGCGAATGTGTGCGACCAGATCGTCAGGGTTCTTCAACACATTACGCAAGAACTGTTTTGCTTCAGCCTCTTCCACAGGGTATAACGCTTCGAGATTGCTCTTCGAGCCAATCTGCTGGTGAAAAAACTTGCGATGTTTTCGGTATGTGTCGTCGTATTGTAGGAAGAGCGTAACTCGACCCCACCCGACGAGATCACCACTCATTGTGAAGTGGGGCCTGTTTGACGTGACGGCGCTCCTCTTCTCGAGCAAGTCTCTAGTAGTCTTGAATGAGTTGAGAACGACGTATCGCGTACCCAACACGTTGAAATAGATGATGGGGCCTAGAAACATGAAACATGAGACCTATACATCAAGTATTTATAAACTTACCATATTTTCTGCTCATGGTCCCGAATGCCTTGTATGGTGTATGTACTGGGAAGTCCAGCAGGTTTCCGAGGAGTGGCCACCCGGGTGGCCCAGGCGGAAGTGGCCCAGGGGACCTTCCAAAAATGAGTCGTACAACAAAATATAACGCCAGACCAGTAATGCAAACCACAAGAAGATGAATGCTCATGATTTGGGCAAGTCCAAACTGTGTGGGAAGCTCAGAAGTTGTTGGAAGCAAATTGTGATAAACTACTAGCATTACAATAGACGCCGGACGATAACGATGGCAGATATTCTTTGACATAATGGCTCTCAGTTGTGGCGCCATGTTCTTGTCACTTCACCAGGGTCGCGAAGAAAAGTATGTACTAGCCTTGTTATGAAGCTTTTGGTTGACCACATCATTACAGCTTGTAATTATGATGAATAGGCGGTATGTGAGAAAATAAAAAGGGCGGATTTTATGAGGAAATTTGATAAGTACAAAAGAGTAAGCTCGAGAGATTTGTGAGAAACCAGGCATTCAATGAGCCACGGCACGAAGAATTCGAACTACAGAGAACGTACTACACCAATCAAACCATTGGTACTTAAGTTTAAACCTGAAGAAGATCCTCCGCTTTTTTCGATCGAGGTACGATTCGACATTTAAACGGCTTGACGTGACTGCAACATCGAACCGGCATGTCAAAATTCAATGACGAAAAAAAAATTACTCCACTCACCGTACAATCCCTTCCTTGACTTCATACCTAGGTACATGTTCCACGCCATTTTCAACATACTGCGACGCATCCACCGTCGCCAGAGCCATCGCAACACAAATAAAAATGGACATTTCCGCCAAGTGCGCACCGGGACATGATCGTCGCCCCCATCCGAAACATGCCTCGCGCGGGTCCAGCTGCGGGTTGTCGCCGAGGAACCTCTCCGGGTCGAATACGTCTGGATCGGGATATGTCTCAGGATCTGAGAGAATGAACCTAGATCAAACGTTAACTCAGATGAATGTGTTCCTCAGGAGTATTTCCAACAAATCACGAACCAGATATTTCCAAGAAGACATGTTCCCTTGGGAATGAAGTAACCATCATAGACATTATCCTGCGAAGTAACATGCATAGCTAGCCTTCGGTCAGCCTGAGAAATATGCATGCATTGAAATACATACCCAGTGGAATGACCACGTTCCACCTGAGAAGTTCTAAGCAGATAGCATTAACGTATGGAAGTGCGGCACGATCATCGAAGGCCGGAAGTCTCTCTCCTCCAACGACGGCATCTACTTCTGCCTGCGCTTTTCTGAGGACTTTGGGATATAGCGTCATGGCAAGGAAAAATGCCGTCAGTGTGGATGGCGTCTGTCATAAACCTTTCAATGCGAATCATATGGGGGGAGATTCAACTCACGGTGTCCGATCCACCTAAAAATATCAAATGGATAAATCTATTTTCTCGAGCTGTGCCGAAAACATACCTAAATACATAGAGAAAGAAGCCCACTTCAAAATTTCTTCGTCCTGTGGAGCGACACCTTCTTGAAGCAATCGTGACGTGAACGATGGTGCAGCATCGCCTTTTGCCTAAGTTGACGTCAGCATACCACCCCTGGGGCGTAAAAAAAGGATATACCAAGCGTTCCAAGACAAACTCGTAGGGTGTGTCCGCTGTCATGCTCACCATTTTCCGCCACCGTTTCGCATCCGTGAGGAAACCAGCCCCCAAAAACCACTCAGGTATGTGCCGCACTGACATAATAAGTGGTCAGAATCCGACCTCAGTGAAACTAAAAGACGCACGGATAGGAACCGTGTCAACCAGATAACGCCCTGGCGTCGTGATCACAGAGAAATTGTGCATGGCTATGTTCGCCATTTCCACGAGGGGATCATCATTCTCCTTGACACTATAACCGTGCGAAATCTTTAATATTACGGAGCTCGCCATTCTACCTCAGACATTTCATATCAGTGCAATCGCTGAAAAGCAGCCCACATCATACCTGCGACTGTGTGCAACCAGATCGTCGGGACTCTTCAACACATTGCACAAATATTGCTTCGCTTCTGCTTCCTCAGCGGGGTAAAATGCTTCGAGGGTGCTCTTTGTGCCGATCTGCCGTTGAAAAAACTTGCGGTGTTTTCGGTACGCGTCACCGTATTGCAAGAAAATCGTGGATTGGCCCCAACCGACAAGATCACCGCCCATGGTAAAGTGGGGCCTGTTTGATGTGATAGCGCTCTTCTTCTCGAGTAGTTCTCGAGTAGCCTCGAGTGAATTTAGAACAATGTATCGTGTGCCCAATACTTTGAAAGAGATGATAGGTCCTAGAGTAGAAGGTCAGAAACACACACGTCATCAACTAGCATGTACTCGCCATATTTTCTGTTCATTCCTCCGAACGCTTTATATGGAGCATGTATTGGAAAGTCGAGCAAATTTCCCAGCAGAGGTAATCCAGGAGGCCCTGGTGGGAATAGAGTCTTTCTTGAAATAAGTCGTCGAACAAGGTATAGCGCGAAACCTGCAAGAAAGACATCAAGGAGATAAATGTTCATAATTTCTATAGATGCAAGACACGGTCAGCCAGACGCAAATTGTTATGGAATCAAGACAACTAAAGCACCTCTTATACCTTGCGCTCCAGTTCCTGAATTGGATGTGTCAGATGGGATCAAGGCATCACAACAGCCACTGTAGTGCTTATCCTAACTGTGACGGATCAATCGTTGCATTAATGTGCCTGGGGTGGGATATTACCTTGGTGTGGGATCCGCAAGTCGTTCGTGCCATTGATCCGGTCTCCTTATTCTCGATGCCAAGGATCACAAGGGAATAAAAGTTACGCACCGCTTAACAATGTGCGAGTCTGCATTGCATCTTCACACGACGGTCACAGCTTGGTCACCGCCATTCGTACTCCGTATCGCATGTACACCATACTGTATAGTTGACGTCTCGTAAGCTTTGAAAAGGGCAGGGAGTTGACAAATGAAAATACGAACTCTTCTGATCGGCCGTCATGGTTCCGCGTTGAAGTTTACCTTGTCTCCTCTGTCCTCAGAAGAGTCATTTGAGGACCTTTATAATCCTAATTTTCACAGATAAAGACCGTATAACCTGCCACTGGTGACCTTGCCTGCTCTTGTTCGCCATGGTATGCTGTGAATTCTTAACGAAGTTCCTGGGAAACCTTGTGTCAAGAGATTTAGATCCTGTGACCACCGCTCTGACTCATAGACCGCCACTAATACTATCACGTCATAAAAAGTTACGAACGTTGAATTCAAACTCCGGCTGAACTCACGATGACGCGCAGCCTGTCGCGCCACATTGCATTGAACCTCCGCTTCGGCATTTGCTCGGCGAGTGACAGTAAGCAAACTACCACTTACCTATAGTACAGGAACTTATATAAAATTGTGTATGTGTTATGTATGCCGAATTGGAGGAGATCATACCCATTCAATGGGTCGGGGATCAGTGTGGGTCACAATATCGCCTACAGAAGATGGCCACATAAATAGGGAAAGAAGAATACAACACAAAGCATTTAAACGAATGTGGAGTCCAAAATGGAACCAAACAGACAGGAAATCAGAGGCCATGTTTATATATAACGGACTTGTACTGGGTCGAAATGCATATTCCTATCTCACGAATGGCAAGTGAATTATTTGGGTTCCTCGGCAGAATCCTCGGCAGAATCCTCCCTGACTTTCTCAACATATTGGGGGGGAGAAACGAACATGGTCTCCGGAACCTGCTCATACACAATGTATTCGCGATCGAAGATTTCTTCTCGTTCACCACGCACGGTGCGGTAAGTAAGAACAGACAGCACCCAGAACATTCTCAAAAGAACGCCGATTCCACAACCTGGTTGTATAAATATATTAGCCCGAAAAGGGGTGTCTGCGAT
>JBBPST010000069.1:11651-24721 GCA_038093715.1 Austroboletus cf. mucosus | reverse complement strand
ACGACGAGAGAGTCTAGGTCAAGCTCTGAGAAGATTTCCGCCAGTAATTCAGCTGGTAAAGTCTGCAGCATGGCGCGCGGTACACTGGCCGTTGAGGGATGCTGGCTAAAGTCGGACATTGACACTGGAAACAGTACCTGCCAAAATTTGTTGGTATTGTAACTTAAGTACCTGCCGCAACGAATGGTTATGAGAAAATGGCTATGTAATCAAGTGATGTCGGTCGCCCTGTCCACCGCACCATCGCATCTCGTCCCCACGCAACACACTGCTGCATGACGATGCATCTCAAGCGATCGGGGCTATGCGACTGAGAAGTATTCTCATCGGTGTCGAATGGCCACGAACACGACCACTAGTTCAAAAGTGCAAGAAACGAATAGTGCTGATGGCTAGAGAACGAATGTGCACAAAAATACGTGCAACCATAGATGAAGAACGAGTAACTGAAACTCGACCTCATGATCACCGCCGATTGTATGTCCTAGGATTCGGACAGCATGTATGACTGACATGCCTTTCGACGGGATCACAAGACAAATCCACTAATGGTATTACCACGTGACGAATCTTGACAGGCCGTTTTCCCTTGAAATAAAAAGTTCTGTCCACGTGGGTAAGTGTATATGGTACAGAAAAAATGGGGGAGAGATCAACGAAACCAAATATTCGACTCATCGACCGATCGCCGGCGGCCCTGTGGAACGACGAACCAACATTTGTAAGATCAAATCAACATGCGTTTGCTTCATGCCTCGAGAAGGCCATGCACGAGTAAACACTGGCAGTACAAAGAATGTTCCTACTAGTGATGGATCTGATAAGTGGACGAGGGAGGCACTATCGTATCATTGACCTAACTGGCGGAGATCCGGTCATGTTTTATGGATGACACGTATGTTATATTCTCGCTTGAAATTCTCAAACTCTTGCTCTTTCGACTTGATCTGCTCGCTCAGCGTGGCAATCACTTTTTTTATCTGAACAAAAGGCGCAAGTAAGCTTGGATGACGGTAAACAGAAAAAAAATTAGCTCACTCCATCGCGGTTCGTTTGCAACGCTGGGACGACGTCCTTGACTGTACGTTCAACGAGCACACCACCGATCAGACGAAAACATTTGCGACCAGGCTCTTCTTTCAAAGCTTCGTCCAGCGTCGAAAGAACCAATCTGATCTGGCTCGATCATGACTCATGACAACAACGAAAATACATACGTATATTCTTCGGATTCTTGTTCGAGTTCACCGATCTTGCCAGCCAGAGTTTGTAAGTCATTTTGGAAGCGAGTGTACGTTTGTTGTATCTCTGTCTAGTATGTCACAATGAGGAAGTGAAATCACGATATGATATGCATCGTACCTTGATCTGACGGTGGCTGCGCCTTTGCTTTTACCTTTGAAGTGGACATGATGAGCTGGTGACGAGATGCACGAAAGATAATTGGTTGGTAAATATGCGTCACAAAACGTGACGAATTGTCACACCCGACCCTTGTTGCTCTCGTCGTCGCTCACGGTCCACAATGTCTCTCGCTCGCTCACGTCTTGGTGTTGGGCTCTCGCACCATTTACTGAACGCGCAACGTATCGCTGTGCTCCGCTCTGCGTCATTTACTTACAGGGGTATCTCGTCTACACCTTGTTCTCAAGCCAATCCTGTCGGCAGTCATGGTGGCCTGGAGAGTTCAACCAGAATCAGGTCACCTACCGCCACGGGCACATTAACTGCACAGGATGAACCGGACAAACATACGGACTCGTACAAGGATGGTCCGAGTGCCATCGACAAGGCCGTCCATCTGTTCTTCTTTACCGAAATCCTCCGAGGTATGTCTCTGGTCGTTGGCTACATTGACCGAGTCACATATATCTACAGGAATGTGGATTGTTATGGAGAACTTTTTCAGGCCACCGTACACCATTATGTACCCGTACGAGAAGGGTCCTTTGTCCCCTCGCTTCCGCGGTGAACACGCACTGCGAAGATACCCAAGTGGCGAAGAGCGTTGCATTGGTATGTCAGTTCAAGTGGTCAGCATGTTCTCTCACAACATAGCATACCAGCCTGCAAGCTTTGTGAAGCGATTTGCCCTGCTCAAGCCATTACCATTGAAAGCGAGGCGCGTCAAGACGGGTCACGGCGAACCACCAAATACGGTGTGGACTCTCGGATTCTGTGGACCAATAAATGCTCATTGACATAATTAGATATCGACATGACAAAGTGTATCTACTGTGGTTTCTGCCAGGAGGCTTGTCCGGTTGACGCCATCGTTGAAAGTAGGTTCCCGTTTGTCGAGTCTTCTGCTTTGCTAATATTCCTTTTCTCTAGCACAAAATCAGGAGTTCTCGACGGAGACTCGCGAGGAACTCTTGTACAATAAGGAAAAGCTGCTAGCAAATGGTGACAAGGCTGAAGCAGAGATTGCAGCCAACCTTCATTGTAAGCCATTCGCTTGACTACAGACGCCACTGCTTAATATCCTTCCCACCAGCGGACCATGTGTATAGGTGAGGAAAGGAAGGGGTATTGGTGTTGGTACCAAACTATCCCACCAGGCCATGTAATTATTGCTTTTTTGAAATCCATTTGAACACGCATTAGAGCCCTAGTCATTCTGTTTCGATTCATTCGAATGACGTGATAAGCCAAATGTTTGGGGAACTATCTGACCACAACTGCTCCTAAATTTTTCTAGTAGATCTATTAAATGCTTTTGGTTTGTGGGTCTATAACCAGACTTTACTTTCAGCTGACTCACGACGTCATGAGGATGTTATCATTCCTAAGAGTTGCGTGCGGCGTAGTTCGGAGATGACTGAGACAGTCCGCTGTCAGTTCTCCCGCGAAGCAAGGAACAATCTTGACCAAAGTCCGAATCGTAATGGGAAGTAGCTTTCGATCGGGACGGAAGCTGTGTCGGCGAGCCCATCGTACAATGTCAGCCTGCCAAAGATCTTTCGGGGTGTCTGCCGCTCAGTATGGAAATTACAATGAGGGTACTTGCCCAAGGTGAACTCGTCGTTATTGTCTTCGGCTCCCACTCATTGGAAACATAGTACACGCCAATCTGAGTTTCAGGATAAAGTTGGTGTTCAGTTCCAGTGTCGTCGTAGGTAGGTCCGGAGCTTTACTCAGCGTACCGATATGACAGGTTCCAGAAATTCACGAGCCACCGATAACTTCAGCGCGCGACCGACCGATGCACCAAGCGACCGCGCCGCAAATCACTCACGCGGCGCGTCGGTTTCTCGCGGAGGCACATCAGCTGTCGGGCCGCAGCGCCACTGTTATGGACATGATCCTAGACCACCGCCCCCTGATAGGTGTGGCAGATCCACGCCATCACTTTTCCCTGCGGCGGAACTGCGTACCGAGGTGTCAGACGGACGTTGATGCATACTGGGCACGGCAGAAAGTGGGGGGAGCGTTTGTCAGCGTGGTGACGAGCAAGAGTATCGAAGGACAATTATCGGCGGAGCGATCCTCAGGCTGTGGCATGGACACCAAATCTCGACGGGGATTCGGTGTGGGATTATGATGCTTCGGAGACAGGAGGGGGCCATCGAGTCCTTTGAGATTGCTTGATTCGTGGGTTCGCACTGTCAAATTCCCCCAGGTCGCCATGTATGGCCAATTTGTCCAGCGAGGCTAATTATAGAGATTTGCGGTGCATATTGACTCCACGGGAGATCTACACTTTGATGCTGATCCGTTGGCATGATTATGGAGGTCAGGCTCACTCGCGAATCCACATACAGACATAAGTTACGATATTACCCGTGCAACCAGCGACACAAACACGCAAACCACTTATGACACTGAAATAGCGACTAGAAGCACTTTAGCACAAGAAATTCTATATGGGAATCTGCGCGGAGTATATTCACCGAACCCCTAATCACCGGAGTGGCCTTCCTCTGGTTCGTCGTGCGCTCCGTAGCCTTGGCCTGATGACGGTATACCTTCCTGATGGAGTCTCTTCGAGCCTCTATCATCTGTCCGATGGTTCCCCCCATACCTCAACGAACTATCCCCTCCGCCTCCTGAGCTATCTCCTGGGATGGAAACGACGTCATCCTCCCCGTCTATATCCATGTCGTTACGAGAGCGCTTTCTCGATGACTCCAAAGCAGGACGGTGCTGTTCAGGTGGTACATATGATCCACCGCGGTCGCGATCGCGATTGTGTGAACGACTTTCCTCGTGAACAAAATCAATATCCTCATTCGGTGCTTGAGGCTGACTTATGCTCCGGGGTGCATAGGGTCTCTGACGCTCCCGATCATAGTACTGCGAATGTGCGTCGGATCGCGGTTGCGGTTGCGCCTCAGCAGAGCCGGAACCAGACCCGGGCGTATCAGAACGAGACGATCGACCATACACGCCAGGACCAATAGGTTCACGAAGATACATTTGTTCTTCTCGCAGTCGATAAGAATGGTCCTGATAGTCCCTCTCCGACCTTGATCTGATATGGGGCGGAGGCGAATTCCGAACTGGTGCCGAGTTTGGGTAGTCACGTGGAATTTCACGATCGTAATCATGTTCGCGTTGACGGGACCAGTTGCGCTCCCTATCGAGGTCGCGCTCGTGCTCCAATTCTGGGTGATTAATGTTCGAACCAGGACCCATACGTTGATGATTATGAACACGTGTGGCTGATCCGCGTGCGCTCGTGGGCGACACGATGGTAGAGTGGGGTGACGCATGTGGCATCTGATGCCGCGGATAAGGATCACCGCTATGACTGCTTCGTTCGTGCGCATCATATCTTCTCGGGCGTTCTCTTTCGTGTCCGAGGGGGGGACTTTGCATTCCCTGCCCAGGAGGGAGGGATTCTGGAGGATACTGTTGTGGATGAGGAATTGCTCCTTGGAGATACGCCTGCGGAGGACCCTGTCCTCGGGAATGCGACGAGGAATGCGGACGTGAGCGGGAATCGGATCCGTTGCTGTGCGGGTACAGATGGGACGTGTGAGGCTGGGACTGCGCGTGGGACCGCGGATGTTCGAGGTGTTGTACGGGATTCAGTTGTGAGAGAGGTGGAAGCTGACGGGCGTCATGACCTGAAGCGGAACCGCGCCGCGACATATGCGTAGTAGAGGGTGGGTGCGACGGGACTCCCGCGCCTGGACCTACAGGACTATCTGATACTTGGACTGGGCGTCCGTCTGGCCCAGAGACGACGCGGATATTGCCAGATGCATGAATATAGTCGGGCGCATTAGAATCGTTGGCGTCCATGTTCCGGGAAGCTGGGATCTGTTGCGCATGTTGAGATGGGATTCCAGAGCCAGCATGCATGGGAGGGAGGGAAGTGTGACCGTGAAGGTCCGGTGAAGGAGGCACGGCGGAGAGTCGCTCGTACAGCACACTGATGTCACATGAGATGAGAGGAGGCGGAGAAGAGAGATGTGCTCACGCTCTTTCCAACTTCATACGCTGGATAGATTTTTTGGCCATGAGGACCTTGAACTGGAGCTTGTCATTGTCCTGCGAAGGCGGGGGTTAAGAAAAAGCGGAGGTAGGTGAAGCAGAGCGGACCATCTCTATTTCCTTTACTTTTCGTTTCAACTCCTTGTATTTTGCCTGGTATTTTTCATCTTCGACGCCGGCGGCAATGCCAGTCGTGTATGCCTTACTTTTTGTTCTCGCGGAGGGGGTTGCGGAGGGGGGCTGCACGAACATCTGTGCGTTGGGGAGGGCGGAAGGACCTGGGGACAGGTTGTGGGACATGATGGCGGTGCTGTGCAGGCACGTCAACGGATACGTTGCATTTGGTTATTTTCGCTATATTACACTTGAAAAGTCTCAACGCAACATCTTGCTACCAGCATGGTCGCACATGTAACTTTGATTGGGGCGTACACGATACGTACTAGTACATACTGTTCGCTTCGCCATCGAGTTGGACAAGGTTTGGACCGGTTTGCAAGCACGTTCGAGACCGAAAATCACGCAGGTGCTCGCACGCGTGACGGCATTCAAGTGCCCGTCCACAGGAACTGCTCCCTTGTACAGCCCGGATAGGAGGAAGGTAAGAATGCACGCAGAGTGGCGTTGTGACCGTGCATGGGCGCAAATTCAAATCTATTCCACACGACGCGTAGTTGTCATGCGCCCCGCCGACTCGGTGGCTGCAAGTCACTTTAGGGCTGGCACTGCGGCGGGTTAGCGTGTGCCACTCCAGCTTGCCAACAACGCTAGCGTGTTCTACTCTCACTGACCTCCTCTCCACCCCGACGAGTAAGTGTCGAACCCCTGTCTCGACGCATACACCGCTGACCCTATCATGTGGCTACAGTGTCGATACAGTACCGACAGTGTGTTGTCAATCTGCGTCCACACACACTCTGTTGACCGCTCACCGCCTCCACAGGGATATGCCCCCTCCTGGGGGCTTCGAGGCCGTAAAGTACAAGCGTAACCTTCCCTTTCGTGGTCCCAGCGGCCTAGCCATCCTAGGCGCGGTGACGGCCGTGTGTGCGTATGGGTTCTACCGAGTTGGAAAGGGAAATTTGGAGCGAAGGTGTGTTTGTCCCTACAAACAGCGCATATGGGGTCCGCAGGCTGTAAAACGTGTCTTCTCATGGTGCGCTCATTGCGAAACGTGTGCCCTTCGGCGGTGGATCCGGCCGATCCCTTATCAGCGCGTTTGTCCTGTTTCGGCCTGTGCCAGAAAAAGCGCATATTTTCAGATATGGACCCTGACGATTCGATTTTTCCCTCTAGGGAACTGCAGAGAGAGAAAGTTTGGTCACGCATCCATCTGGTTCCACTGCTTCTTGCCGAGGGCGATCGGGACGCGTACCGTAGGGAGCAGGCGGCGGTGGAGCGTGAAAGGGTGATCATGAAGGATGTCAAGGACTGGGAGGTGGGTGAAAAATTCCCCCCTGAGCGATGCATATCAACTGACGAGGGCTTCCGTATTCAGCCGGGGAAGAAGGTATACAACGGTACTCGGTATAGATCTGTAGAATCCATCGTGGTTCTATGATTGGTATACTCGTGTGCGATTTACTCTCTACCAAATACAGTTGGATTGAAGCATAGAAAAAAAGAAAGAAAAAACATATGGTGCTACAGAGGACACAGCCCTGCTTCCCATGGAGGCTTGTCTATATACGGGCTAATTGTGCCGGTGGCGAGGGGCAATGTACAATAGGGACCCTTGTGTTGGGGCTGGGCTGCCATTTATGGACATGGCTTAGGGCCGGTTCACGCGTATGGAGAGACCTCCCTCTGCCACTGGCACCGCCAAGGCCAGCGACGCTGTTCAATTTGCACCCGGGGCGCGCGTATTTGCGGTGGTCGCGACGCCGCAAAGCGCCATCTCACTAAGAGGCTGACGATCCGAGCCAACATCCAAGGACCGAATTGGATCGGTTCGGCTGTACATGAATCGGTCCAGGCGACGTCGGCGACCGTGTGGATGTAAGTGTTGCGTTCGCGTTATTATTATTGGTCGTTCTTTGCCAGGACCTGATTTGGCTATGGCAGCCCAATAGATTTGCGATATTCGACCAATTGTAGACGCGCAGGCGTCCAAGAACCAAACTGCTGAATCGAGGCGAGTCAGGCTGGCACATGATGACCAGTTTGGCAGCCCGGTACAGGATTCGAGGGCCGCCATGGATATCGAGCCGAACCCCTCTCGTGCTCTCCCGATCTCACTCATACAGCTCCTTGAATCCCACTGACACCCCTCCCGATTCGCTCTCTAATCATCCCCCGGCTCCGACAGCTATTAAAGCCAATCTCGCGCCCTCCCTTGCCTTTCCGCCCATCCCTCGCTCGATGCCTCTCCCCCCATACCCTCCCCGCCCCACCCGGTCCGACACCGTCCCAGACGCCTCCATGAAGGACGCGACCCCCCTCATGAACTTTGTCGACACCTCTCCGTACGACCTCATCTCTCCCCTTGACACAGACCAGATGATTTTTGGGCCCCTCGACCTCGACGGCCCCTCCCTTCTTTCTCCCTCCTGGGATCCCTCCCGTGACCTCGCCTACAATCAGCCCATCTCTCCCATTCTTTCTGACAATCCTGCTTCCCCTCGTCGCGCCTCCGACTTTGATATCCCAGACGCGTCGCCCAGCAGCGCCTTCTATGATTCCCAGTCCTTTGGCAGCCTCGACGATGTGCAGCCCATGTTCGATCTCGATGACTCCAGTCTTTCTCAGTGGCTGAATGACTCCCACGTTTCCCCCTTGGATCCTTCTTCTTCTTCCCCCATTCCGATACGTGGCACCCAATCAGACCCGCAATCGCCCCCCGCCTTCATTCCATACGGCAGTCATGCATTCCCCCAGAATGCTTCCTTCTCTCCTTCTGATTTCGCAGCACTCCATCCTCTTCCTCGATCGCTATCACCAACGGAAGTTTCTGATGGTTATCTCAGCTCCCCTGGTCTCGGTGTATCTTCAATCTCTCCCGCCGATACCTCGCTCAGACCGCCTGTATGGGCATCCCAGCTGTGGGACTCGTCTCACTATACGCCTTCCACTGCCGGTTGCCCCTCGGCCCCCCACCCGCCCCTATCTGAGAACCCCTACACAGTAAAGGGCCGACGATTCCAACCCAGAAGGGATCCCAACCCTCTCGGCCTGATGTTCCAGTCGTCGAGTGCTCCATCCCCGAATGCTGCTACACTAACACGGGCGTACAGCCGTCGCGCAGAGTCGGTTTCCATAAGTGATGACCGTGATGCCACCCTGCGACGAAGAAAGAAGACGCCGCCCGATGACTCTCCCAAGGACTTGAAATCATCTGAATCGTGTATGTATATTCGATCATATCCGTTCCCTTCTGTGACTGTCGTCATGCTGATTATTTGTTCCACTATCTCCGTTGTAGCTCCCCTCAAGTCCATTTTGAAGCAGCCCAAATTGGCACCGTCCGCTTGGCAACTTTACTTCACAGATTGGATCCAGCGCCACCAGGCAACGAGTACGAGAAAACTTAACGTTGCGCAGGCCGCCAAGGAAGCCGGTCAGGAGTATGCAAATTTATCTCCGGAAGAAAAGGAGGTCGGTGTCACACCAGTTCTTCTGGAGAATTGTTGCCGATCTGAGCTTCCATGATTAGCCATACAAACAACGTTCTCTTATCCTCAAACAGGCACGCGAGCGGGAAAATGCTGCTTACATGCGGACGCTGACGCCGGAGGATATCAAACGAGAGAACGCTTTCCGAACCGCACAACGGAAGGCGGGTCGGTCTCGGAAGAGCAACCTTAAGGATCCCAATGCCCCCAAGAAGCCGCTGAGCGCGTACTTCATGTTCCTGCAGCGCATTCGTTCCGATCCCCTGCTTGTGAGAGAAGTCTTTGGCGATGAACAAGAAACTACCAAACAGAGCGTTTTGGCTGCTGCAAAGTGGCGATCGATGACTGATGATGAGCGCAAGGTTGGTCTATCATCAGTGTTGTAGTCACGCCACTCACATCTTACTTGTAGCCGTTCCTTGCTCAAGCTGAGCAAGAGAAACTCGAGTACGAGGCCGCGCGTCGGCTCTACGAGGAAGGAACAACCGGTCTTGGCAACGGAACTAACATCAACTTCAGCATTCTTCCCGGATCGCCATCTGAGAGCCCCTTCCGTGCACTCCGTGCCATTAAATCAGAGTCATTCAGCTCGGAGAGCGAAAGCGATGGAGTGGGCCCGGATGATGGTACAAACAGATACCCATCAATAATTTGACACTAGTGGAGTGCGCTGTGCCATTTTTTTCTTTCTTCGGTTTCCAATCCTCTTATGTCCTTTGGTTCACTTGTTCACGACACCGGACTTGCTCATGACAGTTTCGCCGGGTTGGCTACTGTATTGTTAGAAATATCCCTATAGTTTACTTGTTCATATGCCTCGTGACTCTTGTTTAGCGAAGTACACGAGCCTGATACACTACTGTCGTAATATTGTTACGGAGACAGATAAGCAATCATCTTCTGATGAGGTGCACCGTCCTCATCGAATCTATCCCCCTATTAGTAGGGAATGAGCACATCGATAACTGTGAAGAAGCGAGAATATCACTTCTGGTTGATAACCATACCTCGAAAGGAAAGTCAATTATGCCGACATGAACAGGAGACTGGAATGACATACTTGGCATAGAATTCCTTGACGGGTAACTGCGAATGACAGACAACCTGGACGTGTTGCATCGGGGCAAACTGTCTAGCATCTTCTCTGATCCATCGATGCAAAGCAAGCACGAGATCGCGCCCGAAACGAAAATTTCGATAAGCCTTGAGAATCGCCAGACGGGTAAGCTTGTAATACAATGCCCCGCCCGGCCTATGGGCCCGGATTGTCCCGATTGGTGTGAGCGAGGGTACTAGCCGGAGCAAGAAATGGGTTGCTGTCGCGTCATGCCTGTCATGGCAAGTCGACAGCGGTGAGGATACAAATAGGGAGGTAGGATCGCGTACTGGTCGACCTCGTCATCCAATGAAAACTGCTGCTCATGTACGAAAACGTCGATCCTCACGCTTATACACTGATTCAGCAGGAGCGATCTTCCTTGATGACCTGGCGGCGGTACGACGATGATTTCATGAGGTGGAGCAACAGAGGAGTCGGACACGGCCATGTTCGAGGGGCAAGCTCTATCGCGCAGGAAGCTGGAAGCGGGTGGGCGCGGAGAGATTGATACGGAACGGGGGAGAATGGTCACATGAATGCGATATGAAAACTCCCTCGAGACGGGGATTGGAATACGAGCGACGAGCCAGCGAGCCAAAGTGCCATCAAGATCCAGACGGCGACAAAAACCGTATCCGAAGGTCAACTGACATACCCCCCGGCCCGGTTCGCCGTGCGGCACGTTCGTACTGCTTTGCATAAACACTCGTAAACAGCGTTTTTGTTTTATTTTATTTTATTGTGTAAGTAAAAAAAAAAAAAGATTACATACTCGACATTGAACGCGTTTTGCGTCCTCCATCGGTGGTGCGTTCGTCCGTCACATCTTTAATTAGAGTGTTCACGCGCGTGTTTACGAGCAGCGGCTCTTTTTCAGAGGGCTCATGGTCGAGTCTTTGGCGGCTGCCATACTGTCAAGACCGTCGGGTGTACGCTTTTTCAAGTCCATGTCGCGACCCCACAGACGAACGCGTCCCGACTCTCTTTCCCTCCCACACCCGCAATGCAAAGGAAAGGAACGCGCTGTCAACCCTCTTCCTGTCGAATGCAATCAATGTAATCTTCCGCCTTTGCACACGACCTCCTCTTCCTTTATTTCCCGGCATTCTCCGTGGTGTCCAAGTACATTCGCTCCATATCTTTTGCTGCCAAGCCTAACGTCCTTTTTCTCTAGTCCGAAATCGGCTCTTCATGATGAATCAAGTCATCCCACGTCGGTCACTGCCCCTTTCACAACCTTCACAGCGTTGTGCGCGGCGCTATTATTCGTCCGCAGCGCGCAACGTCTCATCTCAGACACGCTTACACGACCGGACACAAGCTATCCGACCGTCGCAAGAGTCTGCTGACACACTGCGTTCCCTTTTAAGCGCGGGGACCCCGTTCGATCCAGAACACGCGTGGCGCTTTTACATGGCGTCAACTCGGCCCGATCAGAGTATCACGCCATTTACTCAACAGGAGCAACTGGAGTTCATCCGACGCCTTTTCGATGCATTTGAACTTTGTGGCGATGCACCCCCCGACTTGCCGTTGTTGTATACCTGGGGCGCTCGTCTCGAGCCTATCTTACGGGGCTTGGAGTCAAATTTAGATCACAGTTCCCCAGAGATGTTCTCTCTCCGCTGTTGCATCGCCCAAGCCCATGCATGGCTGGGAGATTTGGCGCAAGCGTATTGCCTAGCTAGGACAATTCGAGAATCTGGCCTCGGCGACCCTGATAGCTCCGCTCTCTTGTCCGTCTATCGTGATATATTGGTTCTTTCACGTTATCAGCATGATGCCACGTACTCCCTCGATCTGCTTATTCGAGAGCGCAAGTTTTTCGTTGCTTACTCGGATGCTGATTCATCCCTCCTCCCTCATGATGCATCATTTCGCAAGGCGATTTATAACATACTTTCAGGCGTCCCCGATGGTCGTCTGTTTCTCTCTCGCTCAGACATGCACCCAGGCGATCAGTCATTTGCTGCCCAACTGCTTTTGGAAGCATACTGCGCTAAGAAATTACTTTACCAAGCCCACGCTCTAATACTTGAGATGCGCAGACAACGACTCTACGTCAGGTTCCGCCTCGAGATCAAGTTGACCCGACTTCTTGCAAAACAAGACATGTTTTCTCTCGCACACGATGTATTCACACCCATACATGCTTCTACCGACCCCCGACTGTATCACATGACTGGACTCCATCTTTATGCGCGTCGTGGCGATGTGGACCGAGCAGAAGAATTCTTTCGCAAACATATTGACAACAACTGGTCTCTGCCGCTCGCAAAGTGTATGTTGATGCATGCTTATGCAGTTGCGGGCAAGGCAGAAAAGGTGGTTGAGCTTTTCAACGATTTTTTCCCAACGACCTTGGATGGCAAATTTCTCGCCGAGCGACCAGGGATACAACATTTCACTTCCATCATCCTTGCCTTTGCCAAGCTGGTCGACCATGACGGTGTCGACTTTTGGCTGGAGAAGATGCTGCAAGCAGGCTGTCGTCCGGATGCACATGTTTATAGCATTCTCCTTCAAAGTTTTGCGAGACATGGGGATATCGAGTCGGTAGCCGCCGTGTTCGACCAAATGCGTGCGGCGGAAATTAAGCCTGACCGCATCCACTATACGAGTGTCGTTGCTCTTCTCGCTCGGAGGAAAGATGCCGTGGCAGCAGAAGCGTTTTACTTGCAGGCCTTGAGTGACGGCATCACCCCCGATCGTATGATGATTACATCTCTTATGAATGCTCACGTGGAGGCCGGATCTTGGGAGGGCGTTGTGCGTATTTTCGACTATCTTCGACAATCTTCACATGTCCGTCGCGATCTATCCATTGAAGTCTATAATACGCTCCTCAAGGCTTACGTTCTCATCGGCTCTCCCTTCCGGGTCGTTCTCGCGATATTTCGCAAACTGGCGTGGGTCGG
>JBBPST010000068.1:0-14575 GCA_038093715.1 Austroboletus cf. mucosus | reverse complement strand
AAACCGGGACCACCTAAATGTACAGGGAAGGATTGCATTTGGCTACTCTTTGTGGCTCGATCAGACGTTCTTGGACTCTTGGGCTGGAGATATTGTTCATTCTAGCCATAATGGCACATTCGAATTCACGTACGCCGGAGGCCTTGTAAGCGGTAACCAACACGTCATCACAATCTTACAAGACCATATGAGCCATGAAGAAGAATGCCCAGCTGCTGGCGACGGCCTTAAAACTCTGAGAGGAATTTCGAGTTATTCGTTTGTTTGTGGATCTGACACGAAAGTCAGTGAGTGGAAGGTGGCAGGAAATCTTGGTGGAGAGAACGTGAGTTCGTTACTTCTTGTCGTTGTCTTATTAACCAGTCGATAGTACGTTGACACGACGCGCGGACCATTCAACGAGGGTGGGCTGTCCGGCGAAAGAATGGGTAAAGGTGTGAGGATGGTACCTCCCTGGATTCCCGGATGAAAGCTGGCAAGAAGGTTCGCCCATTACGGGAGTTAGCCAGGCAGGTTAGATTCTAAGCGTCTGTGTGACTTTCAAGGACTGACAAGCGTGCGCAGGACAACTTTTACACTCGACGTCCCCGCCGGGGTCGATTGCTCAGTGGCACTCGTCGTGTCGAACATCACGACGAACCCTTACTTCCGTTCTCAGGTAAACCATAGCTACCGAATGCTCGTGTGAGATTTTCAGCACGTTTCACCCTTCCTGCCTCGGTTCTACGTCAACGGATATCAATTCGGCAAGTACAGTACGTACCCCGTTGTTGTCAACCATGACCCTAGTGTTCCACGCAGTTAATAACATTGGACCTCATATCTCTTTTCCCGTCCGTCCGTACCTAGCCTACTGTTACATATTTACCTTTTTTTGCGCCTCTACTCACGCCTGTTCCTGTGCTACCCCAGCCCAAGGTATTGTCAACTATAATGGTCTTAACGCCCTTACGGTTTCGTTATGGGCTTAAGGTACAGGAGGCACAAAACTCGCCCTTAAGGCGAGGATGGTGGTGGAGATCAACCCATGCCGGAGTGGACGCCATGATGGCGATAAGGACATAAAGGGACCGTTTCTCGCCAGTTTTTGCCAGCTTCTTTTTTTTTACTTTTTTTTTTTACTTTCTTCTTATCTCCGCCCTACATCCAATTGTCACACTACTGGTGCGTCCATGCATTACCTATCCTACAGTACAAACATACATTTTCAGAACATCATTGGTGTATACGTCAAAGCGTTTCCTTCTTGGTCAGATATCACTTGCGCCAGCTTATGCTCTGCCAGGATACAGGATAGCACAATCATATGTCGCATCTCTGCCATATGGGGCTTGAGGGTGAGATATGATGTGGCGCTCTTACGACTCCTGGAAAACCATGCTACGATATCGTCGGGACGGCTGGATTCGCACAACTGCATGGTGGGGCGCTGGGCTAGTACGGTGAGCATGTGGCAAGGACGCCAAAGCACGGACCATGAGTTGCTTCGAAATATTGCTTCTCCACTCGAACTGTCGGCCATTCGCACAGAATACAAGAGGGCTGTGTACATCTCAGATCAACGTGTCTCGACTCCATATGCAGACCACTCACAACGGTGACAACAGTGGTGACTTTAGCCAGCGCCCGAGAAGGATAGGTCTCGAGCCTGGAAAGGCGATTTGGTCCCATTGAAGCGTTCTACGGGTAATGGTTGCGAGCAGACAGCCGTCGGCATAGATAATGGTTTTTTTGCCGAGGGTGTATATGGAATAACTCGACGTGGTGTCGCGGATGCGTATCGTTGTATTCATCAAGTTGTTTCCCTCGAAGACGAGATTTATGTTGCCTTCTGGAAGAGCAGCGATATCGGTGTCGACCAAGGTGACTTGCGAGTCCATGGCGAGTAGTCTGAGACTTCAGGCCACGTTGTATAAGTATCGCCGGCTGGTGGGGTTAAGGGAGGGAGATGATGTCGAGAGCGGTGATCCGAGGGCGAAACTGTGGATGGGCCGAGATAGAGAGCGCTATGGACTATATATGAGCAAGCGTGCTTGGAGCTGTCGCCGTTCCCAAGGGACCAGGCACGACAGGATCTTGTCATAATTGAAATGGGGGGAATGGAAACGGACCGGAGGTGGATTCATGTGAAGAATTATACAGTTACACAAGGCTGCAGATGCAAACAAGGAGAGTCCTGATGAGGTATAGTATACAAAATATGCCAAGCGAGCATCGGCGATACTTAACCGCAGATGCCCCCGTCCATGACAACACCACACCGTTGGCATTGCACTCGGCGATCGAGCATGCAAAGACCAATTCCGAGCGGAAACCATACTATAGCTGCAAGCACACCTGACGACGAGATGAGCTGGTGTGGACATGCGCCTCAAAGAACACCAACCAAGGCAACCAAATTTGGTCTGGGGTACATGGCCACCCTGCTGCAGACACAACATCTCAGGGTGATCCGGAGGCAAGAAGGTAGACAAACACTCCCCGGTGGCGGGGTTCTGATAGTGATACACTCGAGGCTGCGGCATTACGGGTACTGCTGAAACGTGGAGCGCTACGATGGGTGAGGAAGGTCTATCGGCGGGTGCCGGTGCCTTGGGTTGACCCGTGTGTTGCTGCCTGTTCGGCGACTGTGCATCTTTTCGACGCTGAGCGTCACTCTGCAAGACGCGATCAAGGCCACGCACCGTCACTCGATCCTTGTGCGACGGACTCGGCATAAGCGGGCGGGTTGTCTGTGTAGTGGACCTGCAGGGGATCAGCGTCGGGAGCGCAAATACAGAGCAATGCGCACCATCTCAGAGTTGGAGTCAATGATCATTCGAAACGAAGCAGCCGTTTTATACAAAATACGTGTCCAAGCGACTGCGGCAGGGGAAATGACTAGACGATCACGTGAGGATTGCTTGGCTGTGTTTGTGCACTCGCGATCATTTTGGCCTTTTCTGGACGAGAGAGGCCAAGCACGTCCGCGAATCTTTGCGAAAAAAAAAACTTGCCAGCCCATCCGCTAGACGGACACTTCGACATGGACATCGCCCCCTCTTCAATCGATATGTCATCAGACACCATGACCTCGAGAGACTAGTTCGCTCATACCTGCATTTCCCTTTGTCAAAACTCTGATATCTGCTTGTTTAGCTATGCCGATTCGTATGCACATTTTGGTGCGAAACAGCCCGGTATCATCGCAGTCACCCTATCTCACGCGTCCTATCTTATTGAATAGGAATTCACGAAGAGATGTTGAAGGATTCCGTCCGGACCGGGTCATATCGTGCGGCGATCGTGAATAATGGGCATCTCTTCAAAGGAAAGGTCGTGCTTGATGTTGGATGCGGGACCGGTATTCTCAGCATGTTCGCTGCCAAAGCAGGAGCGGCTCATGTCGTCGGTGTACGTACTCACCGATGCGAGGGTGTGGCCACCTGATCATCAGACGACTTTCAGATCGACATGTCAAACATCATAGATCAAGCACAAAAGATTATTGAAGTTAACGGGTTCAAAGATAGTACGTGTCTTGTTTCGCCGGTACTCAATGTACGTCGCTCAACTCCGTGCGTGTGATCAGCCATCACCCTCGTCAAGGGCAAACTGGAAGACGCCGAATTGCCGATAGCGCAGTTCGACATCATCATCTCCGAGTGGATGGGCTATTTCCTGCTCTACGAGTCTATGCTTGATACTGTACTCCTGGCTCGAGACAAGTACTTGAAGCCGGATGGACACATCTTCCCCGACAATGCAAGGTTGTATCTCGGTGCAATCGAAGACCAGGATTACAAGGAGGAGAAGATAAACTGTAAGTTTTCACGTCTACTCTACGTATCTTCCTTGATCCGCTCGCACTAGTTTGGGACAACGTCTATGGATTTGACTACTCCTGTATCAAGGACATCGCACTGCGGGAGCCACTTGTCGACACTGTCGAACTGAAATCAGTGGTCACTGACCCATACATGTTGAAAGTTAGTCACATTACTGAGAATTGTCGAAGCGCTGACCATCGGCAGCATATCAACTTGCACACTGTCAAAAAAGAAGATCTCACTTTTTCGGCACCGTTTACACTCACCGCAACTCGAAACGATTGTATATCGCACACGTTATTGACTTCTCTCTCCGATCTGACTATTGACATTCAGACATTCACGCCTTTCTCGCGTGGTTTGACATAACATTCGACTGCACTCATAAAAAAATCCAATTTTCTACGGGACCCCATGCACAATACACGCACTGGAAGTGAGTGACAGATATTCGCACGCTCTTTTGTCCCATTTAACGAGCTGCTTCAAGACAAACCGTATTTTACACATCTTCGACGATCACGATCTCCGAGGGTGAACAAATAACTGGTACACTTTCGTGTGCACCCAACTCACGGAACAATCGTGATTTGGACATCACTATCGAGTATACCGCAGGCGGAGAAACCTCAAATGTAGACTACAAGATGTGCGTGATTACTCTCTGTGTCTAAATTTACACTGACCAATGGTCAGGTCGTGATCGACCTCATCTTATTTTTTTTTGTATATACTCATCCTCGTATTGTGTTAACTTTATACCTCTATGGATTTCGTCCGGCATGTTGGCCCTGCGTTTAATCGGATTGAGGGAGCACAGGTATTAGACATGTGTACGATACCAACGCTACCACTTCGTAGTTGTTTCGTGGGTCACTCTAGTTACAGAAGATCGAGCTGGGGCGGTAAGGTAAAATACAAAGAAAAATCAATGCTTGTTACAACTTGAAAGTGCTTGTCATCCAGCGGTCAAGAGCGTCATTGTATTCCTGTGGCTTCTCCAAGTGTGGCCAGTGCCCGACGTCAAGCTCGACAAGCGTCAGACCACTTTTGGCATACTTTTCCATCTCTGAGGCCGCGAACTCTGGAAAGCAAACGTATTCGCGTTTCGCCACAAGCATGAACGCGGGCTTTTTTATCTTGATATCTTCCTCTGTTACCGCTTCATAGGCGAGTTAGTGCGAAATGATTCGACGCCATGTAATAACGTACTTGCTCTGATACCATTGTTCACACCTTGAAGGTTGCTCCTGTACCAGGTAAGGGGACTGCCGAGTCCTCCCTGTAAAAAGGACGCTTTGATTTGCTCATAGTGCTTGATGGGATGAGCACACGTTCCCATGAAGATAGTGTCGTAGACACATACCTCGGGCGTCACATAAGATGCCTTCCCGAGTCTCCTTTTATTTCTGACGAACCACTCCATCTCTCCGGGCAAGTTCATGTATGTCTTCCAAATCTCATGATCGGCAGGATAGATAATGTCCAGGAACGAGTCAATCTGTTCGGTTGGTTATACAATGTACAAACGGAGGCACATGCCACTCACGCTGTCCTCGATCACACGAGCGGCGTCGTCCCTGACGGCAAGGAACGTCCAATATCCTAACACCGGACGGCCATACGTTTGCCTCTGAAACTCGAGGATGAAATCAAGGGGAGGTAATACGGACGGTGGGTGGTACGCGACGGTGGTAAAGGCAAAGCCAAGGAATCTGTTCGAGTGCTTCAGAGAGAGCATGCTCAATATGACGCAGCCCCTATTATAGATATCGTCAGCTGAATTTGTCGGAGACTACGGAGAGCCGGGAGTACCAGTCGTGACCGACCGCGATCACATCTTTGACGCCCTCACCGTCCACGACGTCCACGACATCCTGAGCTACCGCAGAATGCAAAAAGTCAGCGGGGTTGAGTGATTTAGGCTCAGTTTTCCCGTGCCCGAGAATGTCGGGGACGATCAGTCCATATCCCTTTGGTTGGAAATAGTCGACCTGATGGTACCAACCATGCGACGTTGACGGGAATCCGTGGACGAATAAGAGGGTGGGCTTTCCAGGGTGGGCCTCAGAGAAGAGATAGTGATAGATAAAACCTCTGCTGGTTTTCTTAAATTTGGACTGTACTTTGTCCATAGTGGGTACCAAGATCTCGACGGGGGCTGATGTGACAGTCTTGGAATGGAACGGGGACGCATTTTTATACGGCGAATGGAGCCCGATGGCGAAGTCCCAATCCAACGCCGACGTGGGCTGGTCTTTTTCCGTATCGGCGGTGATGCTGCGCTGTGCAAACCTGAGCTAATCGGCAATCAAGCACACTGGATCTCATTGACGTAAAAAAGACCGAGATTCTCTCATATAGGCATCCGAACATCGAGGTGTCACTTCCCCGACCTGCACCCGCAACCAAACTATATTCGCAACCGATCCCAAGTCCGCAACTCCACAACGTAAACGCGATGCATCCAAATAGCATGGTCAATGATCTTGCACGTCCGTTTCTATATTCAGAGACACCCAAGGAATCCAGGGAACAATTCTGCAAAATTGTTCGCCGTGTACGTGTGGTCGATGGAGTATGTGCGGCCACGATGTCGTCCCTTGGGTAATAAACTGGGGCGAGAAGTCAGTCTCCTTTCCCTGATTCGTGCCTTCAAAAAATTAAAGGCTGTAAGCATCGACACAACAGTAATCCATAGCGATGCATGGCTAATATATCGCGGGCCAGGGCAGACTCTGTGGCAGCCTTTAACCGTGTTCGCTTATAAACGAGGCCCCCGCCTACCTGCGGCCGAAACGAAAGATGATCGAAATATCTCCTTCGGTTACTGTGCCATCATTCTGGATAGATCGTTCCGGCTTGGATCACAGTAAGTTTCCTCGTCATGAGCAAGCCCCCTGGGGTTTCAGAGGTTCAAACATGTACACTAGATTCACTCCCACCACAAATTGACCAACGCTGTGGTCCCTGCACCAAGTGGTCCCCTCCATTTATCGACAACTTCTGTGAGATCATCGTAGCCTTTAGAGCTGACGATGCGCTTTTTGAATTAGTGAAAAAGCAACACGCGACATCAGAGTATGGAGCATGTGCCCTCATATACGCGGCCGGTGGTTGTTGCAAGGGGTAATCCTGCGAAAAGAGTCCGTATAGACCTGAATGGAACGTTACAACTCACCCAAAGGAGCAACAGGATTGGAAAGGATAGCCTCGACGAAAGGTAGAGATCCGGTCACCAAAATCTGGCAACCGATTCTATCTCCTCTTGTGCCCTCCTCCGTGCCTCTGGGAATAGAACCATAGCAAGGACAAATATGTCCAAGGTAGCAGAAGTCTGTATCAGATCCTTCATCAACAAAATGCACGGTTCCCGATGCAGCTGTATTATTGGATGTAAGTCAAAGATGTTTTATATCTAAGCATATTAAGTATATTTCATGGATACGTACCACCATACGCAGCCGAAGAAGTGTTCCTTATAGCAAAAAGTGACGTCTGGGAAGTTGCCGTTACTCTCATTCTTCCTGACAGCGTCACTTATCATCGAAGGTGCAGACGTCCCAGATGCCTCTCGAGGTTACAAAATGTTGCTCGGCGGAAGATAGCGGAAATCATATGTTCTGATGCCAATCCAAATAGAATTATGCGAAATCTTGCATAATATGTTGCCGTAGCTGTTTCTGCGTTGAACTTGAGGGCCACTTGCAGGCATCCACGCGAGTAGTTTCAGAACTCGAGGTCAACGAAACAACCCGACCGAAGAAAACTTACAGAGCGGGAATATTCGGAGCAGTGCAGCTCTCCTCGAATTGGCAGCAGCTTTCATACCCCGTTCCGCATACTCAACGTAGGGGTCGTTTGTCCGTGCGGTGACATATCCTATGGCGTTACATCAGAAACGTGGAGTGCGCGGAATCCCGGATTCTAAAAGCGACCGTACCCAACACCCGGAAAGTTCAATTCCGAGACGACCGGTAGAATGATGTTACTAATCAGCAAAAAAAGTGACATGTTTAAGTAAGAAAAAAATGACCGCTCTCGACCGCATGGAAGTTTGTACTGACCAGGGCTGAAATTTCCCACTGCGCTTCATTTTCATGCGAAACACCCAAGGTACCACTGAGAATAAAAAGTAATAAGTCACTCGAATGGATGCATTATTTTCATTTGTACAAGATTGATAACGGCAGACTGGATGAACATCTCACCACGGATTGCGGTCAAAACATAAAAGAATATTGCTAGGACAGAAAAATAGGGGAAAAATATAAGACTTCCAAACAAAGTGACAATACTTGAAATTTACCTTGTATTGACCAGTTCCTTATGTACGAGTGCAAAACTCCTCCAGGGTCAGACTTATTTTCGACGAAGATGTTGACATTTCTCTTCGAAACTTTTGTCAGGTCCAAGCCACGACGAGTCATTGGGGTTGCTTGACACAAAAGACAAACCAGCACTGAGTCTGTCGGATAGTATATCGGACAAGGCGTCGGCGTCTGCCTCGAAGAATTTGGTGCGTATTCTTCATCCCGGTCTTGTTCTTCGACAGCATCTTCGTGGACCGTTGTCATCCACTTAATCGTGCCCTCCGACGATTCAGGTCGATGGACATCAGTAAAATACACACCGCCTTAAACCGTCTTAAACGGCACTTAAATAACTTAATTGGCAGATTTCCCACTTGACAGAACTAATTTTTCTACTTGAGGGTCTTTTTCTTGGCATCCAAGTGTGCCAAGTTCGGATAAGGGCGTGCGTGTTTTACTGATGGAGCCCACATGAGTCACACCGGTTGCTGAGTAGACATGATAGTATCCTCTTTCTTCGTGTGGGCTTGAGTCGCAATGATCTTGGCTGAGGACAGGGCTCACTAATGAATTGAATGGCTGATCAGCAACGTCTGCAGCACCGGCACTAGCGCCTCAGAGAAGTGACCGGGAGAAAAAATCGGGATTGAGAGAACCGAGGAAACCTTCAGAAGAGTATGTCAAGCCGTTGAAATGGTCTACAGATACCCGGGTATCTGTCAACAGCGCCAATGAGTATGTAGTTCAGACTCCGTGTGGGCAGAGGTTGCAAGGAGAAGATGTTCCGACTCGTGCTGGACCATGGGGACCATTTATCGACGAACTTTGCGACTACTAAGTCATTGAAAAACTAGTACTGCATTTCTGATTCCGCTCGTTGTAGTATGCACTCCGAGTCCCTCCTCATACGACCCCTGACGAATGTAATAAAACGCCACCATTAAAGCCAACTAAATTGTCCTCAATTTGGGGACCGCTGACCAAAAGATTGGCTACCTTAATGTACCAACCAACCAAGTCCACCACCCGTCGCAACAGGACTCGGAGTGGAGTCAGGATTGTCACCTCACATTCTTCAGCTGGCGCCCGGGTCATTTCCCGCCGACGTTGTGTTTATATTCCTGGGCGCCGTCGCTGCTCAATGTAAGCACGACGAGATTCGTTTGGCCATCCCACCAAGTAAGTAATCACTTCTGCGGTTGCAATGGCATCTTTCAGAGACGACTGCTCAGGATTCAACTTGTCCTTCCACAGCTCGGCCTGGATCCAGAATTGGAAACCACTCCAGAGCTTTCGGAAACATACTCCCGTACGGTACATCCTCGTTGAAACAGTCGTTCGCTTTCTGACGGTGCTTCATCCTTGAATCCATGGCAAGAAAACTATTATAGAATAATTTCAAAAAGAAGCCATGTAGGCCCATTCATGCGGGTTACCTGCTACCTCCCGGATGTAAAACTCATGGGCCTTTCTCATCAGGAAATGCAACAGGACACAGACACCAACCTAACCCTAACGCGGCTATATCGTTTATCGGCTCTCTACTAGGGCCGTCGCTGACTACTTGTTTAGCAACACGTACACCTTCGGTCAACCTTTCACACCGGTCCTTCAAATAGTTCCAGAGTCTCTCGGCTACGCGTGGCTCCCGCGCCGCGCCCTTCAGTGCATTGTTCCCCCTGCCTCTTTATCCCCAGAGTCCCGCCATCTCTCCTACACCATCAGCGCGTTCAGTGCTGCCCTATCACTCCCTTTGCGCGCGACCAAACCCCATTTGATACCGCGTCCGGGAACCGTTCGCGGGACATCGACGCCTGCGCCAGCCCGTCTTGCCATGCCGTTTGCATCCTTCTTTGGACAGAAGCTCCACCGCCTCCGACCACAGCAACTGCGATCGCACTGCCCTCTCTCGGACAGATATCGCCACTGGGATCATCAAAATCGCCATCGCCCTCAACGACCATGCTCCTTAGGTCGTCGAACGCGTATAAGCATCTTCCATCCCCTATTCGCCGTTCGTTAAAGTGCCCGTGCGGGATCCGGAACTGATCGAGGAAAAGACAATGGAGTTCGACGAAGCTCAGATACGAGACGTTTTCAAAATGATCAGTGTATGCTCCTCTAAGACAGGTGATTGTTGGACGATCCAATCTTCTGTTCTGCTTACACAGCTCCGGGTTGTTCCTCTCGACGTCGGATGACGCGTCTCACAATGAAGCCCTTTCGAGTCGAGTCGCTGCGCTGAACATGTTGGATCTCGGTCTCGAACATCTCGATATTGCTCTCGGTAGTGCTAACGGCGCAGAAGTGGATATGGTCGTGAAATACGTGTGGGCAAGGTAATTCAGGTCGCGTTTGTCGTGTTTATCGTCTTGCATTCGCGTGCGTGTAGCCTTGGCAAGGTTGGATATCACTGCCTGCTCCCCGTGCGAGAAAGCGGCCGTCTCTGAAAGTGGTCGTTGGTGATTGCTTATCGTTCACGTATCCGAGTACTGATACAAATCTCTCGAATATTCCTCCTATGTTTTCGTCTGAAAAGTCGTGACGATAAAGAGGATTCGAGGGAACATCTTTCCCAGACGAATTATTAGATACAACGTCACCAGTCGCTTCCGATCGCCTTCCGCCATCAGAACCAAAAAATCCAAGTCCGTTGGTACCTACTATACACCTCTCCACCCCACCCACCCTCAAACGCCCCGAACCTGCATCTTCACCAACATCGGCATTCTATCCGGTCTCCAGAGACGACCTCCTCCTAATCTTCATTTCTTTCCGTCGTTGAAACAAACCCGTCCAGATTGGTATCACATTTTCTATTCACGCGACGTTTCCGCAATCAGTCTTTTTGCGGTGAAGAAAGATATTGTCTTATCAACCTCCTGGCCATTGCCAAATTTCTCGAGAGCATCGATCTCACCGCACTTGGGCCGGATGAAAGCGCTAAAAAGGTTCTCAGGTGTATCCCACTGTAAATGACTGCAGCACAATTTTGATCAACACAGCCGATCTGATGCCTGTTCTGATCGCGTCGCTATATGGTAAATGATGTCCGATGGCACGCTAGTCCGACGGCGAAACCTTAATCGAGCATGCTCCAAAATGTGAGCTCCAACCGCCTAGACTGGAGCTTATCGGTGATCAAATAAACTGGATCTAAGCCTCATTGAACATTCATTCCTACGTAAAAAAACTGACACTCTCACTCATATAGGTATTCGAACATCCAGGACTCCCACTTCCCCGACCTGTACCCGCAACCAAACTATATTCGTAACCGATCCCAAGTCCGGCACATCCAAGCGGCACGGTCAATAATGTTGTACATCCATTACTATATTCAGAGAATCCGCGGAACAATTCTGCAAGAAAAGCGTTTCGGTCGTCTGCCGTGCAGCACGTGTGGTCAATGGGGTATATGCGGCAAAAGAAACCGGCACCCACGATGTCGCCCCTTGGGCAATGAACTGGGGCGAGAAATCAATTTCCTTTCCCTCGTCATCTTGTGCCTTCAAAAAATCAAAGGCTGCGAGCATCGACACAACAGCAATCCACAACGATGCATGGCCGACATATCGCCCAGGGCAAATTCTATGGCAACCTTTAACCGTGTTCGCTTATAAACGAGGCCCCCGCCTACCTGCGGCCGAAACCAAAGGTAATTGAAATATTTCCTTCGGCTACTGTGCCATCATTCTGGATGAATCGCTCTGGCTTGAATTCAAATGGGTCACAGTAAGTTTCCTCGTCATGAGCAAGCCCCCTGCAGGGGTTTCAGAGATTTAAACATGTACATTAGGTTCACTCCCACCATAAATTGACCAACACTGTGGTCCCTGCACCAAGTAGTCAGTGAAGAAGCAACACGCGACGTCAGAGTATGGACCTTTCGGGATGTATGTGCCTTCATATACGTGGTCAGTAGTTGTTGCATGGGGCAATCCTGCAAAGAGTCAGTATAGACCTGAATGGAACATCACAACTCACCCAAAGGAGCAACGGGATGCCATCTCAAGGTCTCCCAGAGGACGGCCTCGACGAAAGGTAGAGATGACCGGTCACCAAAATCTGGCAGCCGATTAGAGCCGACTATGGTGTCTATCTCCTCTTGTGCCCTCCTCTGTGCCTCTGGGAATAGAACCATAGCAAGGACAAATATGTCCAAGGTAGCAGAAGTCTGTATTACGGTAATCAGATATTATTCATGAGCGTATCATCGACAAAATGCACAGTTTCCGATGCAGCTATATTATTGGACGTAAGTCAAAGAGGCTTTATATTTGAGTATTTCATGGGCACGTACCGCCATACGCAGCCGAAGAAGTGTTCCTTATAGCAAAAGTGACGTCTGGGAAATTGCCGTTACTCTCGTTCCTCCTGACAGCGTCACTTATCATTGAAGGTGCGGATGTCCCAGACGCCTCTCAAAATTTCAAAATGTTTCTCGGTGAAAGATAACTGAAAAAATGCACCATTTGTTCTAGTGCCAATCCAAACAGAATTGTGCGAAATCCAGTTGCCTCAGCTGCTTCTTCTTTGAAAGAGCCAGGCACCCACGTGGGTAGTTTCAGAACTTGAGAAAGTCGGTTAATGAAATAACCCAATTGAAAAAAATTTACGGAACGGGAACATTCCGAGCAGTGCAGCTCTCTTCGAATCGGCGGCCTTGGAAATAGCTTTCATACCCCGCTCTGCATACTCGACGTAGGGGTCGTTTGTCCGTGTGGTGTCATATCCATATACGATTGACATAATGATCGATGTGGAGTAACTATGCAAAATTGAATGGACACTTAAGCCATAAACGTATCCCAGCAATTGATGAGAAGACGAACGCATGGAGATGCACAGAGAAATGACTTGGATCCTCGGCAAGATTGGCAATCAACTGACGAGCCTTTTCACACTGCATCGGCCGATAGCTGACGGCAGCTTCGGAATTCATTGCCTGTTTATAAATGCGCCGATGGAGACGCCACGTGTCCCCGTAGGGCAGAAGGATGGTCCCGTCCGCAATTCCATACCTGCGTTGGTCAATGTCAGGGTATTGAGAGGCTATGGGAAAGAAACTCACGGTCCTGCTGTTGCGAACCTCGGCCGATCTGAGTATATGTTCGATTGAAGTTCGACCAAGTCGCGAGCCACCTTTGCGGAGTTTATAACTAGCACATTCATGTTGAAAATCCGTGTGTAGACAAGGTCGCCTGGAATAGATTAGATCGCCAAATGATGCTGGGAATAGCACTCACCGTATAATTTGCGCCACTGAAAGTAAGTGAACCATGGCTGGGAGGTATCAATGCTCAGCACCGCTCCAAGCAAAGGAAAACCTTTGGGTCCCGGAGGAAGGGGGATGTTACTATGACGTCTGGACTCTCTACGTTTAGCGAAGTAGAGTGCCACGAGTAGCACAAAGAACACAACGCGAAGCGTCGCCCACATCACCACCGTGAAACACCAGGGGAATAGAAGCGAAGAAGCGAGGAGAAGCGTGTGAACAAGTGTAATGAAATGCTCACAAAAAAAATTAAGGGCACACAATGAGCACTACAATGAAACGACGATGGGCTAGGAAGATGAAATATTTTACAGCAAATATTATAAGAGTTGAACTGATCCTCGGCAAGATGTTTCGTAGCTGCACCGGGGCCGTTGGCAAAATGGGCCGTAAGGGTGTGTGTGGCACCTTTACGGCGTGTTGCCAGCTGCGTGTGACAATCTTAACGACTGGGATCGCGTTATGCTGGAGTCAGGTAGAGTGATTGCTAGGAATAAGAAAGTCCTTGAAACTTAAATTGATAAGTCAAGGCTTTATATCTTTCTACATTAGCGCTCCGAGGAAGATAGCAAAAATGTTGAAGTAGAATCATTCGCTATACTATGGTCACACGCTTACCTAATACCATACAGCCACCCATGGAACGGAACGAACGGAGTGAACGAAGTCACCACACGCCGAATACATAGAAGTATACCCCGTCCGTTATCGTGAATAACTTTCGCCGTTTCTTCACGCCTGATCAGCAAGTTGCGTTCCAGGCGCACGACTTTTCAACACAAAAATAATAACGAAGAGACTCGGAGTTCTAAGCTTCCGATGTGCCTAACTGGCACGGATATTGAAAATTTTCAACTTGCGACTTGGTGAAAGATTCAAAATAGGTGAATTGAAATTGTTCTTGATCGTGACGTCATGGTGGAAGAGTCACGTGAAATTCATGTAAATTCATGCACCATGGATTGCTGCATATGTTCCAGGAGCGTCGAGCATTTCGCGCAGCAATTTCGCAGCAAGTCGTTGAAATAGATCTGGTGCATCGCTGAACGAGCACGTGATTACCGATTAATTTTGGTACCTAAGCAATCCCAGAATGGCAAGCGTTATTGTTGTAATAGAACAATGGGGTCGGTACGACTGGTCAAGAATACAAAGGCAGGCATGGATTTTCTCCT
>JBBPST010000066.1:16707-27398 GCA_038093715.1 Austroboletus cf. mucosus | reverse complement strand
GTTTGACTTTTCGACAACCACGTTTACGCTAGATAACGAACATGAGCCAGTTGCAAGTGCATGCGGCGTTAGTGCGTACAACCAACATAACTCACAATCGAAACCGGTCTCTGGCCTCGGCGGCGCTAATGGGGTTTCCTGAGAACAGCATCTCGGAAGCCAACTGCGAGTAAAGCGGAACAGGTCATAGTTTCTCGGCATCTAGGTAAATATACTTTCGTACCTGATGACCGGCCGTCCTCGCCAATCTGGGAATGACTGTACAAGGGCATCAGGAGCGGGAAGACGAGCCCGGACGATGAGGAGACGTACCTCCCTGTCCCGCCAGCACGCCACGCTTGACCTCGGGAAGCGCAAACACAGCATCCTCGCTGGCGACGACGATGTCGCAGTTCAGGACGAGCTCTACGCCGCCGCCATAAGCTGATCCATTCACAGCGGCGATCATGGGTTTACAGGACGTGTGCCGGCGAGAGATGGCCGCAAAGCCGTGCAGAGACGTCGCGACAGTCTCCTGTTCGTTCGCTCGCCCACCCATTTGATTTTCGAGCCATCTACAAATGGGTTTAGGACGATCGTGGCGCATCGGAGTCGCTTACGCTTTCAGGTCAGCGCCTGCGCAGAACAAGCGACCTTTTCCTGTGACGACGGCGACCCATAAACTCGGTTCGTCGTCAAACCAGCGCAATACGGTCTCCAGGTCCTCGTGTAGTTGCACAGAGACGGCATTGAGGTGCCGAGGGCGGTTCAGGGTCAACAGGAGGACATGTTCACGGGGAAAGTCGACCTGGAGTTCATCTGAATGAGGAGGCACGCAGTCTATCATGGACGTTGCGCTGTGAGAAGCGATATGCCCAAAACAAGCAAGTTGTTCTCAGCCGACAAGTAGACGTTTCAGGCGCTGAGCGACGCGCGATGAAACGCCCGAGCGTCGGGTAAAAGCCGGCAGGACCAACTCCGTCGGTGACCTCGCGGTCCACGGACGGGCGTGGGGGAAAACGTCGGCATGCTCGTACGCGCCCGTGCAAAATATACATATCGGGAGGACAGGACCAGCGATCAGCGGTCTGTGTGCGATTGGGGCAAATGACATTCTTGTTTCTTTTGTTTTATAAAATAAAATACTCCCGTGACGTGCTGCCACGACGTATCGCGTTTCCCCACATCATGATCAGAGTCCGAGATAAAGAGCGGCGGAGTTGGAAGACGGAGAACGAGGCGCGACGATGAAGTCATCGGTCCGAGGAGGAGGATCGTTGGGATAATCGAATCTGGGATTCGAATCGTACGTGCGGGACATGTACAATGCAGGCACTCTCGGCATACGTGCGAGTCTAATGATGAAATACCAGCTCCCGCCCGCTCCGACGCCTACATGACAACCAAGGCTCCACACTCCCACACAAACAACATTAAGCGGATGACGAATGGTGATCGTACAACAGCTGTCCATGAGAGCCTCCCCACATAGGGAAGAGTGCTCGACTAGCGTGCGCATATGCACGGGGTGTATGCGTATGGTGATACAGTGCTGGAAAACAGATGCGATCGACGATAAATGGATGACGACATGAGCAGCGTCTGGGACAGGGTCAGACGCGGCGAGCGGGCATGGGCGGGACAGACTCACGATGGAGGATAAATAGTACGAGGAGATGATGATGATGATGATGATGATGATGATGATGATGCTCAGCGGAAGGGACAGCTGGGTGCGTGGGCGCCGCGCCAGCCGCAGTGGCAGCACTGGGGTGCGTTCGCGTCGACTAGTATGGGCGCGTCGTGGGTATGGCGCATCGAGACGGGGATGGAGGACGAGTGGGAGGTCATGGAGGCACAGGAGGCAGCGGGGGTGGATTGCATCTGGGAGGCGGTGAAGGACGGATGGATAGTGAGGAGGAGGAGGAGGAGGAGGAGGAGGACGCTTTTATGTGTTGGTGGCCGGGGACAAGTTCCGTTATCGGACTGTGGACAGAAAGCATGAAAATTCCGACGGGGAGGAAAAAAAAAAAAGGTCAGGATGCGTGTTGTGGCGTCAGTGATGGCGGGCGAATGGGCACCTGACCCAAAAGTGATGGGTGTCTCGAAAAGGAAATAGGGAGAAGCTGAGGGAGGGAGACCCTTGGCGGTCACATCGCTCGAAGGTGGTCTGCAAGAGAATACAGCCTCCATCAGGCCTCTTCTTGGGCGCCATTCCACCCCCCTGCTTGTACGATAGCCTTTCGAGGACACACCCACCCACATCTATGGCACCATCCCTTCCCTCGGTCCAGCCTTGTCTTTTTCGTCCAGATATCGTACGGCAACACCCTACATGGAAATGTTGACACGGCTCCCTTTCGCTGCGATCGGCACGCCGGGCTGTGCCCCCCCTCCAACTCAGATTCTGCTGATTCAGCCCAAATCCACGGATCCCTCTCCCCCTCCTCGTTGTCTTCATTACGCCCTCTTCCCGCAACGTGTTCGGCTCGCACCTTTCTTTGTCCCCACCGCAGCGGCACCGCCTGCACTCCACCAAGCCTCTGCCACTCTTTACGTCGTAACGAGTCACACGCGTTGGCGCTACAACAATGCAATCATACTTTTTCTTTATTGCCTTCGTCATCTTTACGCTTCCCTTCGTCATTCTATCAAGCCGCTTTCAGAAACTTCGCCAAGCCACCCTCAACAATGCACAGGAACTAGTACCCAGGCTCGCTCCACGTCAAAACTTTTCTTAGGCACAACCTAGTCTACTCCGGCGCATTCGAAACCCCGAATCATCGCCCCTCCGCCGCATCACACATCGCCATCCACACACTCAACGCCAACCCGTATTTAGCCCGAGCGCGATGTGAACAAGACATACAAACGACATGACGAAATCGGACCTAGTACATATGCAAGGCGATGCAGTGGCACGTCACCTTGGTCTCAAACCCGACCTGGAATCGTGCGATCGCGCTTCCGCTCATCTGTTTAGACCCCTCGCTCTCTCACGTCCCCTTCCTCGCGACCTGATCCACACACGTACATAGACCCTTTCATGCGTCGGATGACCCAGACAAGTTGCATGCGCCAGACGAAATTGGAAAATAAATGAAATAACAAATGAATTGCCCGGATAAACTTATGTGGTGTTCCTAAATAGATAGCGCAGAACGTACAGCTCGTTCGATTTAGATCGACGTCCTGGCTCGAGAGAAAAACACGCACGCCCAGATAAATGGTACAAAACCGTATGGCGCCACACTTGCGCTTACCACCACATGACGGACAGATGGCGAAAAGGCAAATTATTATTATTAAGTAATTCGAAAAAAAGTTGAACAAGGTTCCGAGTCAGTCGGGGTACCTGCGCCTCCCAGCCATGCCCAACGGTCGTAATGCGTTCTAACCCACACTCCCCTCTTCATTAATCCTAGAATAAACACGAGTAGTTGCACAAAAGGCAACTCGCTACGCCTGCGTAAGACATGATGTAAAAGAGTACGTGCGCGAGATAAAGATACAATGCACCAAGACAAGACATAAAATTAAGGAAAATAAAGAAATAAAACGAGGCCGAACCGTTCCGCCCGTGGCCAAAATCACAGTATCGCCTCCATCATATCATGCCATTCCGCTTGTACCCACATCCTTTTCACACCATGCCCTTTCTCTTCGGCATGTCCGCATACCAATCCGGTATCTCATTTGCCTTCGGTATCGCTTTGCGACGCAACGCCTTGATCGCCTCTTCCTCCTCCTCCGCCTTCCGCCGCCGTTTCTCTTCTCTCAACCTCTGCATCTCCTCTTCTTTACGTCTTATCATCACATCAAACTTTTCTCTCTCCTTGGCCCGCTGTTCCGTACAAAAGAAGAACGGCACCACGGGCACGTTCGGAACGATCCCAGATTGATCCTGCGACATCCGGAGTGGCTTCAATTCAGGCACAGGATGGAGCGGGTGCGTCTTCCCAGGCTCGCTCGCTGCCAACCTCACTTCTGCCTTGCGTGCTTCCAACCGTGCGTCCACTCGGAACGTAAATCCAACCGGTTTCGTCGGCGGAGCCACGCACAACGTGGCGTTCTGTTGGTTTATTAGAACGGTAAAAGGTACAGGACGCACAAGGGCCAACGAGCGTCAAAAACCATCAAAGATAACAGCACGCCAGTCAGCGGCCTTCGGGCGATTATTCCGTTAATAGACATCGTACCTGCTTCTTCTCTTCCAAGGGCAGATCCGCGCTCGTGGTTGCACCACGAAGTTGGCGCGCATGGGAGGCCTTTGTACCACTCCCTCGTCTCATCCTCTGATCGCGTCGCAGCCGGGCACTTGCCGAGAATGCGCTGAGCGAAGTCGACTTGTTCTTTCCCCTGCTCTTCTCCATCGTCTCGCGTACCTGTCTCGAACACGACAAGTATGGAAATGCATCCAGAGTAGGACCCCTGCAGGGTGAACTAGCGTTAAGTTTGGGTTTGTATTTCGTACGCGCACTCGGCAAGGTCGATTCCAAGAGATCGGGATACGGGACGCCATCCCGAACAGCCGGTTCAGCGTCACAACTCTTGTGTAGACGAGGTTGCACTGGAATACAAGATCCACCATCTGAATCAGTATCCGCAAGACAGGGCTTACTCCTTTTGCGCCGCGGGTACTGTCGTTCTTGTTCTTCCAGGAGATCTGCATCCGTGCTGATACGCTTCTTTGCCATCCGCATGGGAGACATGGCGTGCTGTTTACCATCCTGTGTAGTTCCAGTACCTGCGGCGGCGCCTGGACGGGGAATCGGCGGCAGTTTGAGCGGCGAAATTTCAGATAGCCTGAAAGTTTCGTGGGTGGCCGGGATATCATTAATGCCTTGCGATTTAGCGTCGGGTTCCGGATGTGTTCCGACCCACGCATCAGCCGCTCTAGTAGAATCGCTGGAAGCTTCTGTAGAAGAATCGGGCCAGGGTCTGTAAAGTCTAAGCAACGACCATTTCGCGTACAAGGTTCGGGCGACGATCACGTCAGCATCGAATTGCGAAGAAGGCACCAATATGCACAGAAAATAAGGTACAACTAGTCAATACTGATGACCATCTTGAAACACATGAGCAGACGTACCCAATAGAGGATATCAGCTTCTGACTGTACGACACGAGGCGTTCAGCCATTCCACCGGTGCCAGGGTGCGTAACTTGAGTATATTCGGACTTGGGGTCGATATCGCCACTCATACAGGCGGACGGAACTAATGGCCCTTCGGAGTCAGTGCCAATAGCAATAGATTGCGGCGGGGTAAATTGGCGAGCTGTGAAAGGAAGCACAGCATGTGCTTCCCCGACGCGTGACGAGTCGCTCTTCGCCTTCGATGACACGTGTGTCGCCGGACATACAGAACGATCAGAAATGGTTGAAGCCGCGACGGTCTTTGAGGCCTCATGAGTACGCGGAGACCGAAGCGATTATTATTGATGATGACTCACAGGCTTTGCAATCGTCCTCGGATTTCGCGTCGACTTTGGGCTAGACCGAGGCACAGCGATATCGGCTGCGTCATCGAGATAATCAACATTTGTAGCCATGGCTACGTCTTGGTCGACTGGTTCCTCAGCGCTTTCCTCCGGAACAGCATCGAGGCGGTGCTCGACTAGCTGAGGCGCGTCATTGTCATCTTCGAGCAGCAGGTCTGTGCACGACGGACTGTTCGATGGGATCAAAGACACGTGCATCTGTACGCGAGAAGAAGCATCGTCCTGGACAAACGTCGCTAGGTCGGCACGTAACTTGTCGAAACGCTCCGAGGACACAAGCGGGCTCTCCATCTGCCGGGGAACAGACTTTGTTCGAGATGGCGTTCTTCCGCGCTTGTCAGGACTGCGACTACGGCGTCCGAGGGCAAGGGTCTGCTTAGCGGATAAAGGTGGGAAGTGGGTGGGCGTGGACGAACGCGAGCGCAGACATGTCGCCTCGGGCATTGGGGTTAGCTCGCTGAGGAGGGGTGATCCGCGGGGATGGGAGGGTGTGGGCGCCAAGGGGGAAAAGCTTGCGTCGTCGTCGAGGGCATGACACAACAGGTCGAATCCGTCGGTGTGGTCGGCGAGGAGCAAATCCGCGGAGGCGCTGTTGGAGGGGATCTGGAAGGACATGCTGGCCTCGGAGAGATCTGGAATGTCAAGCGTGATATCGGTGATCATGTCGCCGTCCATCTCGGTGCTCGTCGTCGTCGTTGGTGTCGTCGGCGTCGGCGTCGATGTTGTTTGGGTTGGTCGTGGGAACGACCACCGACGCGTCCACCTCACGTGACGGGTGCACTAACGGCGCACAAGCACCGAGCGACGGCTCACATATGTCAAGGACACACGTTCTACTAAGGTCGGTGCCATTTCCGCAACTTTATCTACCAAGCTTCGTCATGGGACGTCCAGATAACGCCTCTTGACAGTTCTTCTCCCTGTTCTATTCCTATCGTGTTTCACGTCAACCACTTTATCCACGTCAGAGGCACTTCCCTGGTGCTCTTTGATAATATTGCATGTCGTGATTGATTGCGTCTCTGTGCGACTGTCCAGTCGCTGACACAGGCCACCTGCACACAGACTTGCTCTCATCGAAACACACTCTCACGTCTCCAATAACACCATATTTGACCCTCTTACGTCTACCCTCCCTTTCCCCACCTTTCCCCACTTCTCCCCGCACGCACGCCTGCTTATCGCTGGAGACGGTGTACGTTTGAAACGCCCGCCGTCCGGGCGATACACGTTCCTGCCGTGTTCTTCTCTCTTTCTCCCTCGATCAACACGGGCCTTCCTGCCACAGTGCTTCTCTCGAATACCACAATTATGCGATATCGCCGCCTTACTTCGCGACGCACCATCGAGATGCCCTTCGTCCCTGTGGAATTTTAGAACCGCTGGCGTCCAACCGCTGATCGATAAGCACCATGCAACCATACTCCATCCCTCCATCCGATATGAATTACTCGCCCCATCCACGTCTCGCTGATCGAAATCAGTCAGCTTTGCAAGCCTCCCAACGAACACGATGGGGCTGCGACCACGTGCATGATCTGGTCTCCATCGTTCGTTCTCCGCTTCGATTATCCCCGTCCCTGGAATGGTGTGTCGGTCTACGCTTCCTAAATACGCGTAAATGTAAATGTGTAGAATGGGTATACAATGTCTCTCGTTTGTCCTGGGGTTTTGCCCTGGATATTGTTCCAGGCACCGAGATAAGATTCACGTTCACTTTTCCCAGACTAGCGCAGGACGACGTGTGCGTGTGTATAGTCTTGGGAAACTGTGGGCGACGATTAATGAAACCCCACCTGATCCACGTCCCTTGCATCTCTCGCCCCCTTTTCATGGCTTTATTCGCTCTCCAGACACGCCCTCGCCAAAAATAAAACGTCGCTGCAGTCGAAAGAGACGAAAAACATCTCGCTCTAGAAATTGTTTGTTTTTCCGTGCGTGAGGGCGCCGCGCTCGTCTAGTATCGCTTGCGCGGCGCGTCCGCGTCCGACGCCTCGTCATTTTTCTTCTTCCTCTTTTTACCCCCGTAACATGTGGCGCAGGGCCCGCACGATATGGATATATCCGCCTGAGAAAGAAGTCGGGCGATTCCCGGCCCTGTCGTCCTCGCACCATGTATTTACAAAGTGTGATCAGAGGCGTCGATGCGACGTCACGTCGAAAAAAACAAGGTTGAGAGATGTAAGGGCTGTCGATTCGGCTCCTTCCATGATTCAGATAACAGTCATGACAGAATGACGCACGTGATACGTGATACAGTATATGATCATTCGTTCATCAAGGCGGCCATGTCAGATGAATTCTTGATGTTCTTCATGACGCACTCTGAGAAAAAGACGACGATAAGAAGGTGTGGCACACTGGCTCTCTGTGTGTACGTGTGTGTATGTGGGGGGGTTCCTCGTTCAATGTCAACGTCACGCCGGCGTCGAGAAAATGGCAAACGGAGATGCGGCTCTCGGCCGAACGGAGTTGTAGCCAAGTCTCCGTTCGCGTCTGCCCCCGCTCCGGGTTGCCATCCACATCACGGTTCCTTCTCCGGCGCAGGACCTTTGGAAAAATATGCTAAATGGGACCACCCAAACAGTCCAAGGGGTCATACGCAGCACGGCGTCTTACTTACATGGGCGACCGCTTGAAAGCCAAGGTCCGAATTGATGAATCTCGGTCGCGTAATGCGCCGCGCTCGAGAGACAGAACTCAGTGTCCGGATCCGGACACCTCACGGGTACCCGAATGAGGAACCCTGGATTCGAATTCAAGACAACCCAACGCACTATCCGGTCTACAACGTGTATGCTAGCGTTCATTAGGCATTCTCACTGACCGGTGCAGTCTTTCCCGAATTCGAGTTACATTGTACATATGACAGTTCTTTGATTCTTTTAGGGGGGGTGGGGCAGGTCGTACGTGAGAGATGGTGATAGCATGGGACGATGGTGGCGGCCTCTAGGTAGATTTGGGTCAAGGTCGTCTGATCGATGGCGATCGTTTTCGCGCAGTCATGCAACGCATTTTGCTTGCGCTAACCTTGTTCGTCGAAGCCCAGGATTAAAAAGACATCACATGATGCGCAACAAAAAAAACTTCTCGCCAAATCCACACACACATGTATTCGTCGAAGATGCCCTCATTGTTCGCTTATTCACGCCTTCTTTTCAAAGAAAATCAAATCCCCAAAGTTTCTCGAGAGCTAGGGTTACAGTACCGTGGAACGTCGACACGAGGGAGTCTAGCGAGAAATAGGAGCGACCACACGGACTTGGCCGAAATGGATACCGGAATAAGGTTGAAACGAAAACGCCGTTCTAGAAATGACTTTTTTTCTCTCGATCCCTTCCTTATTCTCGTATTCTGATGGTCAAGAGAGATGACTCCAAGCGAGATTTGACGAACATGCGCGACTAGATCACATGCGTTCCAAGGGGTGCCTGTCGGCCGTACTGACAAATACTTTAACGTTCCTTAGAGTTTGCTTTTCTTGTTCTGTCAGAATGACCGGTGGGGTTGAACCTGATGTCCCATGTGGTGCCACCGACGCCGGTTTGACTGCGTGGGTGGAAGAGGCAGTTCCATTTGCAAATTCAGCGAGCGTCGAACTCAGTTTAGACGCTAGAATGGGGAGATATCCGCGCTCGGTGTTCGTGTGGCCACCTAAGGGTCATCAGCAATGGCACGGGAGCAAAGTCACGCCCGGAACCGCGAGTGACAGAGTGAGCATGCGTTCCACCGCCACAGAAGAAAAGGACAACAATCCAAAACGCGAGAAAGAGGCTCACAAAGGACAACGTATCTCCCTGCTGCAACTGCCGCCAAGACGTCATGCTATCCAAAGTCGGATCAGTAAGGTGATTCTGTCATCAAAGTGACGTAGCAAGACAAGCCAAAGGAGCCCAAGAACGTTTGGTGGCAGTATTGGGAATCCAAAAGGACGTACATGGGACATTTCACCAGTAAAATAGACGTCTGCTTCGACGCCGTTGAGTACCGAACCGCCTGACCCCGCACAGATCGCAACCGTTCCGACCTCACGTGGCACCATCGGTCGTCCGACGTCGACTAGTTGGACCAACATGGCAAGATACATGCAGTCCATGGGGTCGCGGGAGACAACGGGCGGAAAGAACACACCGGTAGATCGTCATTCGGGTTCAAACAGGGAGGCACGAAAGGCAAGGTACAAATAAAGTGACCATTCATGTTGAAAGTCATCATTGGTAAAAGCCGTCTAAAGGAATAGGTTTGCCTACTTACCGTACGGAAGGCCAAGGTGTTTCTTGGTTCTCCCGACAAGCTCTTCGATCGATATCGGATCTTGGAGCGTCAGCAGCCTGCCAAGTCCGCCTTCGTCGCTCTTGGGTTCTCCGAGAAGCGAGACACGCGCGGAACCAGACATGTTGGTGTTCTCTGAATTACCGAGACATAGCGCGAGCCAGTCGTTTATTCCGTCACGTACGCCATCCAGCGCTGTATGTGGCGAGTACACCGACACACCTGCTGCTGCAAGCTTGAGAAGGGACGCTTGAAGTGGGTTGGAGAGCGTAAGGGACGTCAGGGGTTTGAAAATCGTCGGATGGTACGACACGACGAGTGCTACCGAGGGTTCTAGCGCTTCTTGCAGAACGGCGGGCGTCAGGCTGGACAAACACGACAATCATGAAGACATTTTCAGACGACCGGCAAGCATAGATGTTCTCCTCACTCGATTGTTAATAGAACCCGGTCGGCACTTGGCCGTAGAACAGGTGACTCTGAGTACGTGGCCATCAGAATAGAACATTCGGGAAGCAACCGATCATATATGATGTACCTAGCAAGAGGCCTACCTGTTGCAGTTAGTCACGTTGGAACCCGCATTAAGTGAAGAACGTGGAAATACCTCACATTGTCCCATTTTTCTGCGAGTCTGAGTGGAGCGATCCGCTCCATGGCCTTGAGGGCATACTTCACTACCAGACCCATGACGGGAAGACGAAAGGAGAGTTGTAAACACCAAATCGGATTTAAATCGTACAAAGGGTAGTGTCATGTCACGTGATTCAGTTGGGAGACACGTTTTGCGTATGCGGCTCGCCGTCATCCAGATACAAATAACAAAGCTCGGACGAGATGGTCAGTATCAAATCCAATGTTAATTTCTGGATTTACGACAAAGTACACAGGTCGTTTTGGCAGCATCGATATGTACCAAAGGCGGAAAAGGTGCGATT
>JBBPST010000066.1:2654-13994 GCA_038093715.1 Austroboletus cf. mucosus | reverse complement strand
GCCCCCCAATGGACGGAAAATTCGCGCAGCAGCGGTAACAGCGCGCCCGGCCCGTCCGCCGCTGATCACTTCATCCTTCCCTGTTCCTGTTCCTACTCCTTTCCCCAGTGCTCGCCCCCCCTTCACCACTGTTACTACACCGAGGGGATCAGCCATCCGCTGAAAGGCCACGAGTGCCATGAACGCGTCGTTGCCCGCGTTGTGTAGCATGCATGGCGGCTCGATGCTGAGAGAGTACAGGAGCCCGCTTAGACTGAGCAGCGACTCGGGCAAGCGGGCTTTGCCTGTCTTGCGGTCGCGCATCTGACCGCGTTCCCCGCTTGTGAAGAGCGCGCGTTCAAGGTAGGCGATGTCGACGGTAAGGACGTTACCCGGGAGGTCTTTATTTTTAAATTTTCCGGACGCCACATCATGATGCCAGGGTATCGTCCAAATCGTAGGAACGATATGCACATGAAACAAACATACGGAGATGGAGAAAATAAAAAGAGACAAGTGCAGTCAGACGAGTTGGACAGAAACACGTGAATGGAAACGTACCGATCCCCATCTCTTCCAAATGTTCCTCAATCACCTGAACCCCATGTGCGACCAACACGACGTTATTAGCAACCTTTTCAGAATCGGGGCTAACGAGACCGCTATCCACATGAGACGTCAACATGACGCGATCATACGCACAAACGTGCGCACCCACCTCAAGACAGATTGGATAATGCGTGGCAATTTCGCTCTTGGTATCATCTGACTTTCTCCAAACTAGAGTTTCATTTAGGTGGCATTTTCCAATCGACAATGAATGGGCATCGTTCCCCTAAACGTCAACGGAAGTGCAGATAGTCGATCAAGAACATGACTCACGGAATACTACGGTTTTCGACCACAAAGGAACGACGTCGCGTGCATCAATAAAGTCCTCTTTAGGCATGAAGCGAACCGAGAGGCACCATTCGACGCACCCGCCAAGACACGCTCGCCGAAGCCTTGTTCAACGTTTCTGCATGTTCTGAGAGAATGTAGTGACCCTTGCTGCAAACCCGGAAGAGCCTAAGTATATCTGCGACAGAAGAAGAAACGGTCCGAGAAACCTACCGATAGTTTGTGTCAGGCACGGGCGGCCATGCACCCACGCTTTGTATAAGGCGCAAAGGTCTCATCCGTCAGCGCCACACACGACATCGTAAACCAAACCGAATGCACGTACGCCTCCAGATGACTAGATCGGATGGCTGCATATCCCCATTCGATGGACGCCCTGTCGTTCCTTTCCAGGAATTCGAAATCCATGGACAAGAAAGTCTTGTCCCTCGTCGTCCAGAGCTGTCGGATTGTGTTCGGGTCGCCACTTTTGATGCGGGTTTTGAGCGCTGCGAGAGCTACGGCAGGCAGACCCGAGTAAAGTTTCCTGTAGGTCGGCCAGTCGTCCACGTGCGAGAGCTGTCGCTGGGCGGTCTCAACAGGCTTAATGACGAACAAGTTATCCACCCGAGGCAGCCTCTCTCCGAAGCTGCAGGCATACGTGATGAGGAACAAGGTCGGCAGAGAGGGAAGAGCGTACCGCGTCTTGATCATGCCGAGGAACGAAGTGAGAGAAGACATGCGTGTCACAATGTGTGCACGGCCGGTGCGTATATTCGTGATCGTGATAACGGGCCATGAAAAAGTAAGAAACTGTTCAAACGTCTCAAAGTACTGTCCCCATGCGCGGTCATCCCTGCGACGCGTTGAAAAAAGGGATCAATGCAGGAGCGTGTTAATGTGGGGCATGTATCGTACCATCGGACGCCGTGAAGTTGGAAGTGACCCATGTAAGCCGAATAAACCTGCGGAAGGATCATGAGCACTACGACCGTAACGATCGAAATGGAATATAGCAAGGGAACTCACGGATTGAAGGTCATACTCCCAGCCTTCAGGATCGACAAGGTGAACTTCGGACATGGCTATGAGATGAAGGGTACAATCCCGACGAAGACAAGCCAAGCGTGTTGGCACGTTAGGACAACAAAGAATGGCAACAGCACCGGAGTAATTTATAAATTTAAACATGGTCAAAAGGCCCTGGGCTATCCGTAATCCGTAAGCGCACAATACAATCATTACGGCGTGGAGAACAAACGTGGTGTCAGGCCTGAAATGAGGCCGCCACCGTATCACCTGGAAGGTGATCATCGCCAACGTGTAGACTTAGTGTGTAACTTTATTCATTGGCACAAAACCTTGACTTGGTCGGGTGTCACTTCGCTTCATAGGATACCAAGCACTGTACACACTTATTAAACATTACTGTTCAGCATTTGCCGAACCGATCGGCAAAATTTCAGGTCGCATTATGTATGTTCGCAAAACTAGGTACAGTGATGCGGCCCAAATAAAACAGTGTGAGAACGGGCGGGTTACCAGGCCTGGGGGCAAAACGAAAATGGTTAGTTCGGAACCCGACTCAGATGTCGTATACTTTGAAACAAGAGAGAAAAAAATCAGAGACTTGAATGGGTTCCATAGGAACAAAGCCCAACGTGCTTGCACGTCGCGGTTGCAATCGGTGGCATCCCGGAAGGAGACTAGAAGAAGAAGTTTAGCTCACCTAGCAGCGACAGGGTACTTGGTCTCAAAACAGTCTTTCAGACGACGCGTAACGCCGCTCCAACGCAACGGGCCCCTAGAATTCAGATTTGGTTCAGTCAAAAATCAAACAACTGAAACAAAAAGCATATTATAAGGGTCAGGTGAAGAAATTCGCGTCCTTCTCATCGTCCGCAGAGCAGACCATCGAAGTGAGCTGAGTATTACGAAAGGATGTCATCACGGAGAGAACGAGAAACACAACACACCTCGTCGAACTGGCAAAGAAGAGTCGCAAGGCTTCTGGCTCGAGACGGCGAACTAACCTGCCCTGAACATACGCAAGCCACCGAATCAACTGTACAGGCCATTCCCACGGTCGGCGAAACCTAGAGTGCGCTTCAACCTACTCGCCATCCTCCAGCCCCTACTGACGCCGGCCATATGCAGATCTTCGTCAAGACCCTCACAGGGAAGACGATCACCCTCGAGGTGGAGTCTTCTGACACCATCGACAATGTCAAGGCCAAAATCCAAGACAAGGAAGGGTAAGCCGCTCCGTCTATCCGCCAGCTATTTACCCACAGTCCACCAGCATTCCTCCAGACCAGCAGCGTCTGATTTTCGCCGGCAAACAACTCGAAGACGGTCGCACACTCAGTGACTACAACATCCAAAAAGAATCCACCCTCCATCTCGTCCTCCGGTACGTCATCTCGGGACACCCCGCTTCTCACTCGAACTATTTCGCCCAGTCTCCGTGGGGGCATCATCGAGCCCTCGCTCAAGGTCCTTGCTGCGAAATACAACTGCGACAAGCAAATTTGCCGCAAGTGCTATGCGCGTCTGCCACCGCGTGCTACCAACTGCCGAAAACGCGGCTGTGGCCACTCTTCCCAGCTCCGTCCGTGCGTACAGTTTCCCTCTAACTTGGGCCTCATTGACCCATTGCGTCAAACAGTAAGAAAAAGCTAAAGTAGCCTGCGCCATTCTTATTGCATGTGCATCATGCTGCATGGAGACGTGAACCTTGTCCTTTGGTAGAGCGTCGTTCAGCCATGTACTTGTACCGCGCCCGATCCGCATACACAATTTGTCCTTTTTCCTACTTTCTACTCGTACATCATCAATATCGGCATCAAGGTCGGTACCTTACGACCGGCCGTAGCCTCATGCAGCACGGATCATTTCGTCTTCGTAACGACGAATGGATACCATTTCGCACAACTGGTTCGTAACACCAGGTGGCACGTAGACATCAATACACGGCGGTGGCAGCTGTCAACGCCGCATTAACCGACGAGCACCATCATGTCACAAATGTGGTCAAAGTACCACACTAATAACACGAACCTCATTGAAGTGTTTCTCACTGTTGACAAGCATACACCTCAGCAGAAAGGCAACTATACACTTCCAATTAAAAGTACTAAACGAGTGGACACGTAGAGGGAAAGGACATCGGCCTGGAAGTGAACAAGACAAGAAGGCAAGACTAGGGAGCGATCCATACCCCAACCCTGTATGTCATGCAACTAACAAGGGCCAACGATATGAAAGAATTGAATGACACATTCTGTTCGAGCGTCCAGTGAGAAGAAAAAAAAACAAGTCCAACATGAAAACATCAAACATTCGTAACGCCAGAAACCAAGGAAAATCGGAGCAAGAGGCAAAAACTATGACTCAGCCCAGACAAATGTTCGCGTACTCGCTGGGTTTTTGAAGATATTTAAAAGACCATAGCAGCACCAGCAATAGCGGAAAAGATCAGAGCCGCAGCGGGGGCGACGCCAACGAGCTTAAAGGAACCAGCACCAGAGGTAAAGGATGTGGGAGTGGGAGTGGTGGAAGTTGAGGAGCTCGAAGAAGAAGGCAACGCTGACGAGACGGGAGTGGTCGACGTCAGCGTAAAAGACGTGCTAGAACCCGTGGAACTTAAATGGCAATCAGTAACCCGTGTACCCCTCTATCAATGAGTCACTCACGTAGAAGTACTAGACAGGCTGCTGAAAGTAATGCTGGAGCCTGACGAAGTCGAGGATGCTGAACCAGACGCGCTGCTGGGGGCTGTGATAGAGAAGGCGTTGCTACTACTGAGAACATCGTTGATGTTGCTACGCAAATTGCACCATGTCAATGACAAGCTCGGCGAGAACATGAAGTAATTGAGACGTACTTGGTCGCAACGGCCTGAAGTGTGTATTGGCTATTTTACCTGTTAATACATGTTGTCACAATCGACAAAAAATACCACACACCTAACAGGGACCTCCGGAACGGAAAAGGTAAGTTGGCCCTGGGATACTTGCACATTGTTGGAAACGGCATAAAGGCTATTGAAGGACGGGTTGACCAACTCGAGGGTCATGTATGGAGGATCGGTCGAGCTCGCCGACCACGTCACCGTCATCGTACCACCATTGGCGGCATCGGAAATAGTATTGAAGGTAATGGCCGAGACCAGGGAAGCCGCGAGAGCGAGTGTGCTTGACGGGCGAGGTCAGGACTTGTTATTGCAGCCTAAAACAAACGCGACTCACTAGAGCTTAGCAAACATATTGAGTCGTAAGGTAGAGAGAGACGGGGGCGAGGGAACAGGGCACGAAGAACGCAGGGGTAACTGGGAAAGTTGGAAAAGAAGACCAAGAGGGTGTCGGCTTTTTATTCCCGGGCGGACTGAACACAATTCGGAATTCTCACGCCTATTCTGGTAACAATGCCGGCACACAAGTCTGCTTCGCGTATTTTTTCTCAGACTGGCAACCATGACTATTTTGACAGCTCTATGTCCACTTGTCGTACGTATTCGAAAGCTCCATTACGAACATAAGACCGTGCTCCTTGGAGATGGGATTTTGGAGCGGCGGCATCAGGTCCTTCATCGTCGAGAACACGCTCAGTCTTGACTAATCTGGGCGATGGTCTCCTCTTCCGAACCAGGTATAGCGAGGTCAATAAATCTGCGTGGGAAGAAACGTCATCAATTCATGTAAAATTCACGAGCCCAAGTATTTCTGCTGGCCTACTTCGTCAAACGGTCGGGTATCGTTAAAGCAACTCTCCCAAACTTCGTTGACCGCACGTGCGGCCACTGCCTCGTCGGGACAGTTGGGGTTCGCCCGGACGGAAAGAATCGCCCTCCGACGGACACACGCCTGGATACCCACACAAAATGTGATGTGTGCGGTATCACGGATCAGCGGGCGTGAAAGGAGGCATCAACGATGAATATAATGAGCATAGCAGAAACTTACCTGGTGCTGTTTGGTAAAAGACACGTGTCCCCGTCCGAGTTCACGCAGGTACCTGCAGTCGCCACTCAAACTGTTTGCGCGGATCTTTAGGAAATGTGGGTCTCGTCAAAAGACGAAAGGGAGCCGAGCGAGTGAAAGTTCACCTCGCTACAGGCGTGATGTCGTAAATTTTTCCAATCAACGTTGAACTTGCAGTGGTCATACATGTGTACGAGCTCGTGTGTAAGGGTATCCTCCATGTGACGTTTGCTCGTGGGGTGGTTTTGGCACAGCACGATTGCACCTGCCGGGTGGAAGCCTCCTGAACGCGTAAGATCACATGGTGCACACATGATGTTCTCGGGTGGAACGGCGCAACCGGAGAGACGCAGATGCTTGAGCATGAACACGACGGACGGACCTAGGTGGAGTGATTCGCGTTGAGTCATATACTTGGCGAGCAAGCCGATTCGCAAGGAAAAGGAACATGAGGGTACAACGAGAGAGACGGACTGTAATTCATGAGCTCTGCCTTCCATTTTTCGCAACGAACGTGCCGCTCGTCCTCGAAGCCACATTGGCGTTCTTCGGGAGAGATTCCAACGCCTGTTAGTACGGCGGCCTTCTTGAGCCACCTCTGAAACGCAGTCGAGCTGCCCGGGTCCGCGGGCGTAGAGGGAGAGGAGCTGCCTTCCATCGCGGTCGCAGTGGACAAGCCTAAACGGGAAACGATGCCATTCGGCTGATCCTCACCGCAATCTCCCGGACCCCATCATACCCATTCCTCAACCGCTTCGAATGGTACTGAAAGAACGTGCACGGAAATGCGTGTATCAAGGGAGAAAGGAGACGTCGAGAAGACGTCGGGGGTGCCCTCGCTGCATCCGACCCTTGAGTCACTGAATGTCCGAGAATTCTAACTGGAAAACGACCATTCCGTACACGTAAGTGCTATGATTCATGTCCCATCCCATACACTCCTTCAGTTCTTTCTGAAGCTAGCTTCATATGTACAAACGCTTTTTCACCACAGCCGTTTGTTCTCCGCCTTGGAGCAATCCGAACTAGATTGTGAGTGAGGTGCCTTTCCGGAACGGCTCGAGTGCCCTCCCCGAGGTTGGCATCCTAGAGTGTCTGCTTTCCAGTCTATGGCGCCACAGATATTAAAAGGTCCGGATCGCCGGGTTTGGATGGCGGCAGAAATTGAATGTCATAGATTGATTGGGGCCAAGGATTTGGGGCCATTCGTTTTCACGCAATTCACGCATCTCGAATGTAGTGATGGGCCATTGGCGCACATGCCGGTGGATGAGTTTGTTGGAAAACACACTACAAAAAGAAACCATGTATTTCTCATACGTCGTAGGCAGATTCAAGTTAGTGTATCTAACTCTTGGTAAAGTATTGACTCAACTCGTTTACCATGTATCAATACCTCCATCTGTTCATAGTATGAAAACAGAGTATTCTTGAATCAATGTGCATGTGACTATAGCACTCAGTCAAAAACAAAAGAAAAAATCAAACTAATCATACAATAACTGGCAAAAGTTCTTTGTTGTTTTCATCAACAATTGCACCATGCAAATCATCATAACAAACAAGGCCTGAGGCACTTCAAATTTCACACACAGTATTATAATCCTGTCACAACTTGATCATGTGATTTTCAAGCATTAGCAACCATTGTATCATATACAATGAAATAGACATATGGTTCTCATTTTGCCAGAACAACTGGGAGATGTTTGGCTGCTGCAGCATAGGTCACAGGCTTAAAATTATTGTCCCCTGTTTGAGCCATTTCGAAAGGCATGAAGAACTTGAACAAGTCGACCTTGATGATTGCGACATGGCAATCGTGCAGACAAGGATCCTGGGTTTGGGGTATGGCCGTGGCATCACGCATAAACGGAGCTTCGGGATGGCAATCTCCGAGTCATGTGATGCTCAGTTGCCGAACATGTTGACATTAGCCAAAGCAAGTTGTTGTTACTTACAACGTCATAGCATGCCGCCGACCGTTGTTGACGGGACGACACTAGCTGACAAAAAACATTGTTCTGTCCTTGCCTCTAAACGCACCAGCAGGCCGCCCAATTCAGAGAGCCCCACTACTTATCTGGAGCTCGATGTGATCAACGCCCAACACCCTACCGGCAAGCTTAAACCAGGAATCCCTAACCAACAGCGGCGGCATGCCACACATTATACAAACCCGGGGTAAGCTTACAATGCTTCAGGTGAACTCTGCTTCATTTGGCCTCGTTTGAACGATAGACAATTTGAAAACGTGGACATCCCGGCTGGAAAATATAGTCTTACGTTTGTTGCATTTTTTTTATCAACCCATTACCTTTCCTGACGTGTAGATCTCGTCAGGGAATCACTTCCTCCGGACTGGGAAGCGTTCGTTCACCCAGAAGGCAATGTCTTCTTTTGCTGCAAAGAGCCTGTCAAATCTGGGGAAATGGTATAGTGCAACAATTTTTACTTCGGGTCTCTCACCCGGCTGTCTTTCCAGAAAATCATCACCGACGTATACCTCCGGGACGACCCCAAGCAGGCTCGTGAAATCCTGTGCTTGGCAAGGCAATGCATCAGCGAAGCAGAAGACATATTGGACGGTCAAACTGAGCTCGTTATAAACTCTGACATTCGCTCAAAAAGTTATTGCTATTATTTTGTCGACCTTGCTAGTCGTCGTTTGTTCTGGTATAGCAAAGTGACATCGCAAGACGTTTTCGGTGAAAAGTTCAGAGGAGTTACTGACCTAAACCAAATCAGTATGCTTATTGTGCTGCATGCCTCGCTCCGTTCTGATGTTCTTTCAGAGTATCTTATGGAACAATACTACTGGTGGGTACCTTTCGCCCTTTCTTCCACTTTATGTTCAGCCGTTTTCCTCTAGGAGTCACTTGGAATATTATCCCCACAAACGTGTCCTTTCTGATGATATCTTTAACGAGCTCAGAGGATTGCTTAATTATGCAGAAGCTGGTATGTGTGCTGTCGTACATTGTCCATGCATACCTTATTCCACTTACAGATTTGGTCCTATCTGATACCTCCTTGAGCCCATTTACTCTGGAAGAAGCAGCTTCGCTACTCTCTCTGGTGGATAAATTCAAAGGTATGGTTTTTCTTTACTTATATCAACTCGGCAGCTCTGAAAATGGGCCAAGGTGATTTGAACAAATCTGACGAATATACTTTCTGTGTAGTTGGTAGGTGTACTTTTAAAGCTGTCAGAATCATGTCATTGATATGGTGTGCACAGCACGGGTGATGAATAAATTTGGTAAACTTCTATCCTTTGATCACGATTTGTGTGTTCATTCATGCATAGCTGAAACCAGATTTGTCAACTTCTTCGGTCAAAAATATGCACGCCTAGATGCACACATGTTCATTTTCATGGAAAAGGAGAAAGATCATTGGCTATACAAGATCGCGAACTTACTACTCTTCGCCTTGTTGAACGACTACATTGATCGTCTGAAACGTGTTTGGGCTGATCATATAATCATCTATCCGCGGTGGAAGGGTTTCGTGACCAACACCATTAACGAGCTAAGCCGATGTACCATATTCGTGAGAGCATGGCTTCTGCTGCTCTTGGACAGACTGACAGCGAGTAGTCAACAGTGATACTCACGGCAAATTTTACTTTCTTGGCTGTACCTGGAGTGATCAACACCACAGATCAATATCCCAAATCCTCACCGACGCAAATTATCGTCTATGCCTCCGCACTTTTATCGATCGCTTCGGTTGTGTTGTCGCTTGCATTACTCAATGTCTACAGTGACCCGGAGATGATGCTCGCTGACGTTGCGGTCTGTAACATTTCATTGACTCTGTTGATGCATTCTAATCTCTGAAGTCCGATGTAGGCGAGTTCCATGAGGCGCATACACCAGATAGTGGGAATCGATTCTCTCGCGCTCGCACACGGTCTTCCCATGGCGTTACTTGTTTGGTCGTATGTCTTTCGTACCCCCAAACCCTTCCCTTTCTCATGTTTCGGTCTCTCCTTTAGCATCTTGCTCTTCTTCCTAGCCCTGGCAATCGAGATTTTCATTACGAGGTATCTCATCACGGTTACCGTACTGGGTGTTGTATGCGGCCTTTTGGTACTGACGGTCGGTTGGAGTCTACGGACCTTGAATATCATTCGGTATCAATGACAATGTAAGGTGGTAGCCCGAAGTGTAGTGTTACTATATACGATGTTAGCATGCATACTCTGCATACCAATCCCTATATTTATGGCTTAATTCAACTAGAAGGATCATTCTCCACCCGATATTAGGCACAACGCAAAGAAATACACGGCTCGTGATGCATAATATTTTGATTGAGCGGTCGAAACAGTACACAGTCCAAGTGGGGCCCTTCTTGTGGGGCGGCACAGCTTCGACCCTACAGCCGGCAGCCTGAGTGAGTCGATCGTGCTAGACCGAAGACAACGCACAGACCTCTTGTGTATACTAGGAAGACGTCTGGGGCACGTCCTCTCGGTCGTCGTCGTCGTCGTCGTCATCGTACGTCCCGTCGATCGAATCTACATCGCTCCAGTCCAGCTGCGACCCCCTGTAATCACGCCGTTGGTTAGGAGCAACTGCAAGATGAATGATGGGACGCACTCGGGCTCCCGGAGCAAGGCCTGAAACGCAGCCCGATGCTCCTCAAAGTAGATGAGCGCGCGTTCAACGCTGTCCTGTTCCCCGCTCTCCACAATGCCGATCGCCTCATGCACGATGTCCAAACACACGCTTGCATCTGCGTCCGGCAGTAGGCGGCGGAAGCGCGCAGACCCGTTCGCGTCCGCGTAAAATACGTCGAGAAGGACGTTGCAGTTGTATAGTACGAGTCGAAGATCTCTCTGTACGTGTTTCAAGGATGGGTTTTCGCCTGCGGAAATACGTTTGAAGTGGTCGGCCGCGGCGGTGACTACCTTTTGCAGTCCGAGAGAGATGCGCAGTGCGGTAACACCCGGGTTATCTGCGCTGGTAGAGACTGTAGAGTTCATTGGATCTCTGAGGGTTGATAAATGATCAGGGAAGCTTGAAATTCAGGCTTGCCAGCGCCTTGAATCAGATGACAGCAAGGTTATCTAACTTCCTAGATAGGAATCAATTAATGTTTTGCCAGTCCACTACAAGAAAAACTCCTATTACACCGAGCGTTAGGTATGTACCAAAAAGAAGCACAAGAACTAATACAGTCATATCTTTTGGGGGATTATGATCATGTACTATCCATCTAAGCATTTTGTCTTTCTGCTCCCGCTCACATTCCGTTTGGTGTTCAAACATGCTGTTAACGCAAGCAAAGGCCCCGCTGCAAGGGTCCAGACGTTATAGTAATTCCTTATAAGTATGCATATACATTTAAACGCTATAGTAGGCTAGCCTACTCTGAATACATGAGTTGCCAATGTTCACTGTGCGTCCCATCACCGAAGAGCTCTCAACGTCCTCATACACCATATGACCATGAGCACCAAAAGAGCGAACACGACAGTGAGGACACG
>JBBPST010000064.1:7881-18191 GCA_038093715.1 Austroboletus cf. mucosus | reverse complement strand
GCTTACCTCAGATGTTCGTTCGATGTCCATTTATGTGGGGTGCGGTGCAAGCTATGGGGCACAAATGGATGTCTTGAAGGATGCGCCAAAGTACGCCTATAATATACTCTCGATCTCTTGTCACTCATAGGTCTCCAGGCCTCGGGACATGAAAATGATGATCACCAGTGCGCAGCGACCAAGCACACTTGTGGTGAAGTAACTGCCCCTCTCACTTTTTGTGGAGCAGTGCGCTAATTTGGTATCCTTAGCCGTGTGATCTCAACGCCAAGGTGCCCACGGGATGGCTTAGATGCCAGGGGAGATGCGGAATTTCAGTGTAAGTATGTTCCCGTTCCTGTGATTATGATTAAAGTTTTCTATCCCTGGACCACATAGTGACATTGAGCACGACAGTCACCAATGTGATACCAAATACTGTCCCATACGTTGCCAGCTTTGCAGTGGTCAATGCTCCAGTTCTAATCATCTACATGCGCTGGAAAAGGGTGCGATCCATCTTTGTGGGTGAGTAGCAAATTGGCGATATATTACAGGACATGGAATATGACAATTCTCACAGAGAATCGCACAATTGTCCACGAGCGTGTGCTGCTCCCGGCATATGTCAGATCGACACGACCCCTGAATCGGTCGAAGAAACATTCAATGGAATGTACGAATGCTTCCAGTACACAAGAGTATGTTCTTGCCTTCATTTTACACAAGGGATGCTTACAAGACATATCTGGTGTATGAATATAGTATTCGCAAGGTAACCTTTTTGAATGCATACGCTGTGTCTTGTTGACAATGGACACCCAGTCGCAAAACGACTTAAGTGTGTCAAGATCGTACCTCCGGGCGAGCTGAGGCATAAGGGCTCGCATCAACACAGTGAGGACTCGAACACAACTCATTATTGTGAAATAAAGTTAGTTATCTACACAGTCCCACGCCTTCTCCGCTGACATGTTTGTAGATGTAAAAGCTGTCAATACTATTGCACACTTCCTTTGGGTAAATACAGTTCGAGGGCATCCAACCGGCCGTACTAAGTTTAAATAGGTCATTCCAAGAAAGAACACGAAACTAGCCACGGTTCTATGTCAAATTTATCCTGGTCTGTCGATGGTCCAGACGATGATGGTATCGAGGTGGCGGGACGAGTGTTCTCTACGAATGATGGAGGTGCACCAATGATGTGCAATGCGGTGTGCAAAGCACTTGGTCCTAGACATGTTCACATCGATTATTGCAGAGCCAAATCAGGAGAGTGTCGAGGAGCCTCTCAGTTCCAGCATGTCAAGAGAAGATTACAACCCCAACCTGAAAAACCCAAGGACTTTTTAGCGCATGGATTATTTTGGAGGCGTATTGGTAAGTCGATCTATCCGCCCATCACTTCGAATGCCTATGATTGCTCGGCAGGATTCAAGGATCCATACACACATGACGAGCGAGACAGCTTTGCGAAGTGGTAGGTCGAGCGGAGCGGTTTCATATATTTCTATTCGCATCTTGCTTATCTATTTTCTATGCATTCCAGCGATGCAATGTGTCCTGGTTAGTTCAATACTCTCTTGTCGCCATCTTCGTAGTAACTGTGCCAAAGGAACCGAGCACGCTGCTTCTCCAGGAAAACCCGCCAAACCCTCGTATTGTGACCTTCCACTTTTCCATGACCCGTTGGGCGTGCTCGATCCTCGTTCGAAGCAAGGACACATTTCCAAAGATGGGCACCTATTCTTGTGTAGGACTCCAACGATAGTACAGCGGACGGCTTTCCATATGTATGTGCTCCGATCGTAAAGAAATTGTATCATATTACTGACCACCGGTCCTCTAGCATCTTCTTGATTGATAGGTAGGTGGTATACCAAGATGGACGCGAATTTGTCACCTTTTCAATTTTCAGATCAAAGTCGATGAAAAAGGCGGATAGAACACCGGAGCCTGACTCGCCGGTTTATTCGAAAATTTGCGATCATGGTATGAATAATCGACTTGGGGCGGTATATGCTTCCTTGTACAACTTCTGGATGGCTCGTCAAAATGCATATTATCTTCAACGTGACGCAAACACTATTATATTTCACGCCGAGGACACGCAATATGTGTGTGAAAACGATACGACGAGCTCACCGGACGAACTCCTCGATCTGCTTCTTCCAAATACCGCAAAGGGCGGTAACGGTTTTGATTTGGCTCTCAAAACTGCGGAGGAGGCCATAAAAAAGTGTTCAAACAAGAGGCTTCAACCTGTTATTATCTTCCTTTCCGATGGCATAGCCTCAGCTGCTGATGGCACCGTGCGAAGAATCTTCAAGAAAAGGTAAGCGTTCCGGTTACTATCTGAGTGCAACAAATAAATGTTGTGTGACAGGACTCCACTTTCGCTATATGCTATCTTGTTCGGTCCGAAAAAGACGTCTGAGCGTATGGAACAAATGGTTAAGATCGCCGGCGATACGCAGTTCGCGATGGGTAACAACTCGGAATCATCTTTCCATGAGGCACTAGATAGTGTGGGTTTTCTTCTTGCCTTCACACCGTCTTCCAAATTAACCTTGTTTCGCGACTGCAGGTCCAGCTTTCACAGACCTTCCTTAAGATTGCCGATTCTCTGAGGAAAACCAGAGGGGGGTTGATATAGCGAGCTACATGACGTGCCAGCTGCTGAAGTTGTTTCTTTCGTTTTCGCGGTATTCTATACTTTTCGTACCAAGTTGCCAACGAGTCGCGCGAGCTTGAGTCAGTCGTATTACTAGTGTGACGTCACGCTCCCATCCACCGCCTTCGACGAGGCCTCGGAGTCTGTCGGAACTTACCGACTTCACCGTTTCGGGCTCAGGGTCGGATACGGCGTATTCGATACGAACGAAACACCTTCCTCGCCCGCCTCGACCTGCTCTTTTCTTGGTTATCGATGCAATCATTTGAAAATTCTCGTCATATCAAAGTTCATTGAATTTCCCTGGACAAACTTGGTGTTGACATGCCTTTGTTTGGGTGACACGCGGCAATACATTCGCAATTCAGGGGAACTTGCTATGGATAAAGCCCTCGTGTTAATCCGGGGACCAACAAATCACCAACAAATGGACCCACAGGGTTTCGAGCATTAATACATCCTCCGCTCATCCCTTCCTCCCAACCCCTTGCACTCGACTTCAAGTTAAATTTGCTAGGAAATATGTCCATGATCTTGGAAAGATCGGATAATTTTGATGTCGACTCTGTCAAACAAACAGAAGATTCACCTGATTCGTTGTCAGGTATCAACTATTATGACATTGACCATCAGGAGACTAGTTTCACCGAGGCCATAGACCTCGACGAACGACAGCGTAATCAAGGGCCGGAACAAGTAAGTAATGGTGCAGTCATGATACTGCACTGAAACGATTAACTTGTAGCTTAATGCCAAAATAACAGATACGTGCCCCGAGGGGGACCTTTGTTTTTCTATCCTCAGAATGTATCGTATCCTCAGCTTGACCAGTGAATGCGGTTCTGGCGGCCAAGGTATGATTCTGCATGGCGTTCTATGCGAGGCTTACGTTTGTGCAAAGTCCAGAGGGTCACAATCGCTCAAGAATCACTCAAGTCTTTCCTGAATGAAATTTCTCCGGGATCGTGCAAGTCCCCGACGAAGGTCGATTTCAAGGTTCTCAACAATTTTCAAGTCAAACCTCTTGGTATTTATGGGAGAAAAGAGGAGATTGTTCGCTTTTTATTATCCATCGCTATTGTTGATGATACCATGTACGTCGCTTTCTGGTTCGTGGGTCAGCTACTTTCATTGACAGATCGTAGTGCGAAGAAGTTAGCCAACTCCCCGGAGAGAAAAACAGAGAAGCCGCTTCTTCGCTCTGGTCTATACATCTACCGCATTCCGGAATCAGGAACGCCACAAAGGATGTATGTCGTGTACTGGCCAGAGGACTCTACGTGGGATGATGATGCTTCTCCGTCTGTGCAGCAAAATCGAGTTACCTTCATGGGGTGAGGCCATCCAGGGATGTGATTATAAATATTTATTGATGGATTTTCAGGTATCTCACAAAGATTTGTGATCAAATCGCCGCCTTGGTTCCCGAAGGTCGTACCAAATCTGCCATATGGAGCAAACAAGAAGAAATTTCCATACGTTCTGGTTTCGAGGTAGGCGATCCCAGGTCGCTGTTCTCTTTCACAATATCAATGGAATAACCCACTGGTTAGCTTACATCTGACAAGCTCACCACCAGTGGACTCCGTCCAGATTGTGATATGAACCCTGCGTTTTTGAAGCCGCGCCTGTTATGCGGTGAAACGAGACAGGGAGTTATAACGACACGATATATACCCGCTTGGTGCTCCGTTGATCATTTCGAATCACATAAAATCAGTGCATTTATGCTCAAAGACTCCTTGTAAGACTTTAGAATCGCCTGTATTAATGGTTGTTCTTACTTGTCAATAGGCTGAAGGAACGTCTGCAGATTTCAGATGCCATTTCTCTAACATCGCTCGACCACCTTGTTCAGTTGGGGCTGAAAAAGCGTTTCCCTGACGAGTGTGGCATCTGGATGAACGACGTTGACGCTATTAGATCTGCGCATCTGAAAGTGCTGGAAGTTAAACAGAAAAAAGCAGAGGGTGCTCTGAAGAAGGTTGGGACGTCGACAGAATCTAGCATTCGATTCACAGTCGTCAATGTAATATTTTCTAACTATCCGTTCGTTCACCCTTTTTTTGCCTTTGCTTTACTCATGCTATGACCTGTAGTGCACTTGATCGAAGCCGATGCCTTACTTGCATCCCGGCTCTCACCCCTGAGGATAAATCGAAATTGACTGGTGGGTAATTGTGTCGATGGTTCTGCATTCGTGTGTAACGTTTCTGTTTCTTAGAAACCTATACGGCCCTAGTGAGATCCCATCCACCTATTGCGGAGGTTTTCAATGATGAACTTCGCCGAGTCCAAAATTGTCGGATTGTCAATGATGAAGGCTTCAGAAGATCAAAGGAAAAAATTATCCTCGCCCTTTTCTTATCCCGGAACATCCTTGGTACAACCGAGGATCATTTAGCTAGGCTCGTCCGATCAATTCTTAATGATTCTCGGGGGCAGCTTCGGAACACTTTGGCGTCTATCCTTCACGAGACTGCGACGCCAAGAGACCAACCACCTAATCCAACACAAGCTGAGGTCCAAAATGCTGAGAAGTTGCTGGAGGAAGGTAGTGACGAACTGTCACTCATTGATGATCCAGACTTTATCTCTGCCCTCGAGGGTCATTTATCTACTTTTCCTGCCTTACATGAAGCAATATCTGCCGCGAGACAACAAGCGCAGAAATATCTTGGGAATATTGTAGGCAAGATCTGTCGGACTCTCGTCAATTCTGTCTGTCATATGCGATTAGAAGACATTCAGGCACGACTGAAACGCGAGGCGGACCTCCGTATCGAACAAGATTGCCGTGAGGTGGGAAGCTTTTTGATTCAGAATGTGGATTCTCTAAGTCGGACTTGCAACTCTGTGTAAAACTTTTTCTTTGAGTGTGTATTGACGTTTAGCTAACATAATCTCATAAGACACACCTTATGTCTCACGTCTGTCCTAGCATGTACGAATTCTAGTTCCCACCACGACAATCGTATGCTTAATTCCCCTGAGTTTGCTTTTATCGGCTGAAAGTCATTCAGACCCACAGGACTTTGACATCACCGGCCATCGAGAGACGGTGATGAAAGAGTCGTTGTTATGTACCATCCATCTCATACACTTAACGGCCCAAGATCAACATGAACTCCAAATTGACACCCAAGAAGTTTCGAATCCACGTTTCAAGGAATCTTACTCCTTTCAATTACCGATAGGGTTGACGATCTTGTGAGATCGATTTTTTTCCCCAGAAGTTCGCTCTTATGGCTGGTAACCGATTGATCCCCAGACATGCGCAACTCCTCGAGGGAGATAGGTTACTCCTGATATTGGTCGACTCCAGCGGAAATGTTCTCCTTCATTTGGATCACCTAAATTATATCGAAAGTTCTGTCGGACGTGGGCATGGTAAAGTGATTTGCCGAGACACCATTGGCGAGAAGTTCTTGTTCGCCTTCGATGAAAGGAAGGCTCTACTTGCCTTGATATCCTGCGAGAAGGTATTTCAAGGTTCTTCGAGATTTTGCTTTAAAATTGAAGACCTTTCAGTTGCAATTACATGTCTTCGTTTACGATGACCGTGGAGGGCTTACTGCGTCTGGAAATACTATCAACATAAAATCATGGTACGCTTAAGGGACAACGATCAAGAATGCATGTTTTGCTTCAGGGAGTGATGAACTTCTGCTGGTCGACTCTCGGGGTATTGCCCTTGTGTTTTCTCTCACCACTCTGCTACCTCGGTGTGTATTTTCGGCGAATCTGGACGTCGCCATGGTTTTGATAAAATTATAGACCAGTTTCCTTGGACCTACAGCACGTCCCAACCGACATCCTCTCTTCCCCTGACGGCTCATTCTTCTTGGCTGTTTTCTCGGATGGTGATTCCACAAGGATAATTACTTACCACTGGAGTACCTTTGGGTCGACCAATGGGATTCTACTTCCTGTTACAGATTGGGCAGGGAACAACAAACTGGTCATCAGCTCATTCGTCCGCGGAAGTACTGTCTACCTCCTGAAGTTGAACCTTTCGACTCTCACTTGTAGTTTTGTCGCACTTGACATTACACGAAATGCTGCGGAGCCCACTGCAAACAACTGTATCATGGATTGCCACGCCGACATGTGGTCCCATTTCCCCGCAGTCCATCGCTCCATTATTTCGTCGAGAGACTCTCACAAATGTTCGGTTTTCTTTGTCACGGATCGGGATCATCGTAGATATCGAGCCCACTTTACCGGTATGATCGATACATTTAAGAAAACATCAAACAAGCCGATTGGAGATTGGCTTAGCGAGCTCCACGTCACCGCGATGACCTTCGATAACTTTGTAGTTGACTTCTTCCCCAATACGGAATGGAACGATATATCGCTCTTCAAGATCGGAGAATGGGTCGTTGACATCCTCTGCCTCATTCCTATCCATTTAGCATTCGCCAGAGACAATCGATTTGTCCCCGTAAAAAATGGTGTGTACTCTAACGAAGTCGAAAAGTCACTGCTTGGAGCCGAGATCAATCGGGTTGTTGATTCGATATCATTTGGGTGGTACGAGTCAATATTCCAGTCTTACATGGCGGACAAGGTACGAACTCGTACATATATTATCAAACACTCGTACGTTAATGCTAGCCCTCAGCCCGTTCGTGTTGTGTCATCAGTGGGAAAGCATTGCCCTGGGGAAATTTCCATGCTCGATCATTTTGTTGATACATCACTCACTGTATCAGCGACGTGGGCTACTGAAGGTGTTTGGATGTCTGTAACACCGACTAAAAAGAATTTAATTGTTTCGCTTGATTTTGAAGGTATGTTTGTGGTGGAATTCGTCCTTGATAATGCAGTCCCACAATCCCTTTACAGGTGTCCGCGAGCGTTCAGCTCAGGAAGATGCACTTCTCGTTCTTTTCAGCACCGCGATTTCGAACTTGGTATATTTTTGTAGGTCCGTGATGAGAGGGAATTTTTCACACCAATTTTTCAGGTCCTTTTCCGTAACAATTTTGTCCTTGACCGTGATGTGACTGAGCTCTTCCGATCATTCCAGTCCAGCTCAACGATTTTGGACCCCGTCGCAAACCCTTCGCTTTTCCAATCCACCCTGGTTATCATCATCAAAGACGTCGAATCGGACGCAGTAGAGATTGTACGAGAGTGAGCATCTGAGAAAAGTGCGCAGCGCTACATCGTGACAATGTTTGGTCCAGGTTTCGGCTCAAGTTCCAACAAATAATCAAAGAGGAGCAAGGCGACAACTTCATTACCCGTCTGCATCACGGCAAGCTGGACGTCATTCCTTGGTAAGATCTAGTGTTCCGTCCCGTATCACAAGTATCGCCGTGACAGTTGCATGAACAGGCCAGCCATTAAGTCGCGAAATTTTTACAGGCTGTTCCAGACCTTGAAGCGGCTCCTCGACAAGCAAGATGTGACACACAAAGCAGCAGGAGAGTTCTTGCACCTCATGAAGACGTTGATGGCAAAACTCGCGGTGAGAATTGTGCCGCTGGACAGTATACGCGTGTTGTTGACGTCCGCTAGGCGAATGATTGGGGTGCACTTTCTCGTGCGGCTACATTGTTTAGTTTAGTCTGGACGCTGATTTTGTTTTTAGAAACAATGGCTGCATATCGCGTAGACTTACTATTGGCTTTATTACCTACTTCCCTGGCGTTTGGTATGCAACACGTGGAGCCTGAAGTTGAGCTGCTTAAGGTACGATGCCACACTGCGTAAGAGTGAGGACAACGATGACATGTTCTCTTATTCAGAACATCGACACAGACATACCTATAGATTCTCCAGATACTGATGTTCGCTTCTTCGTCGCCAACGTCGAACACTCGCGGAAATTGACTCCTGAAGAGATCTTGGATGCGCTCTATACAAGATGGAATAGGTTTAGTTCCCGTCAGTTAACTCCCGATACTCAATGGGCAGATGAGCTCGCTCAGTACCTGGAAAACTTGGTGGAAATGCGCATCGTTCATGTACGCGCATGGGTCAAATCAAACCTAGTGCGCTTCCCGGCTGGCCATGCAAGCGTAACGGAGCTCCACTGTGTCCTTGAGAGTGGGATTATCGATTTAAAGAACAGCGTGCAACTCTGTCGAGTGCAGTGTGCATCTTGCCAATTACTCTGTCTTCAGAGCGGATTCCACGATGGTGTTCATGACTGTAAGACGAATCATGCGTGCCCAAGGCCTTGCGAATATTGCACAGAAGTGGTCGGGTTTGAGAATATGGAGCAAAAGAAATGCATAATAACGTGAGTAATGTCTGAATTTGATAGCGAACTTGGAGCGACATCATTCTCTCTAGAGCTGGTCATTCTGGAAAACACGCGTACGTTGGTATTTCATCAAACAAACGGATGTAGTTTGATCGCGAGTTCACCCCAGATGTTCGTCCGATGTCCATTTGTGTGGAGTACGGTGCAAATTGTGGGGCACAAGCGGATGTCTCAAAGGATGCGCCAAAGTATGGCCACACTACAACTCTCAGTCTGCAATCACTTATGACTCCATAGGCTTCGGGCCATGGGGATGATGACCACCAGTGCGCGGCGACCACGCATACTTGCGGCGAGGTAACTACCCCTTTTCACTTTCTGGAGAAGTACTGCGCTAAGTTTGGTATTCACAGCCATGTGATCTCAGCGTTATGGCGTCCACGTGGTACAGATGCCAAGGGAGGTGTGGAATTTCGGTGTAAGTGTGTTCCTGTTCCTGTGACTACAACTAACGTTTTCTGTTCCCGGACCATTAGTGGCACTGAGCATGACAACCACCAATGTGATGCCCAATACTGTCCCATACGTTGCCAGCTTTGCAATGGACGGTGTTCCAGCTCCAAACATCTACATGCGCTGGAACAGGGTACAATCCATCTTTGTGGGTAAGTGACAAATTGGTGATGTATTTCAGGATTAGAACACGATGATTCTCGTAGGGAACCACACAATTGTCAGCGAGAGTGTACCACTCCCGGTATATGTCAGATCGACACAACGCCTGAATCGATTCAAGAAACATTCAAAGGAATGCATGAATACTTCCAATACACAAGAGTATGTTCTTGCCTCCGTTTTACAAATGGGATATTTACAGTGCATGTCCGGTGCATGGATATACATAGTATTCGCAAGGTAACCACTTTTAATGTACACTCTGCGTCTCGTTGACAATGGACGCCCAGTCGCAAAACGACTTAAATGTGTCAAAATTATACCTCCAGGCGAGTTGAAGCACGAGGGCTCGCACGAACACAGTGAGGACTCAAAAGTAACTCATTATTGTGAAACAAAGTTAGCTATCTACACAATCCATGCGTTCCCCGCTGACGTGTTTGTAGATGCAATAGCTGCGAATATTACTGCACACTTCCTTTAGGTATGGTTCTAAGGCGTCCAACCAGCCGGCCAAGGTTCACCGCTTGTTTAAATAGGACATTCCCAGAAAGAACACGAAACCAGCCACGGTTCCATGTCGAATGTGCGCTGGTTTGTCGATAGTCCAGATAAAAATGGTGTTAAAATGGAAAATCACTTGTTTTCCACGGGCGACGAAGGCGCACCGATGATGTGCAACGTGGTATGCAAAGCACTCGGCCCTAGGCATGTCCACGTCGATTATTGCCGAGAACCCGGAGAATGTGGAGGAAACTCTGA
>JBBPST010000063.1:0-27493 GCA_038093715.1 Austroboletus cf. mucosus | reverse complement strand
TAACTTCATTCCATTCCAATGCCAGAAATTGAAGTCCATGGGTTTCCATGCCACATAGTTGACTTGTATAGATTCTTGGTTGAAGTCCAAAGAATCTGTGTCAGGTGCAAAGGAGTATTGTTTATGGTGAAGGAGAGGATACTCCTTGTCTCCTAGCCTAGATGCATCAAAGCAGGCAAAGTATGGATTAAAGAGTTGATAGGCATGTGCCATGATTTCGACTCCTTTTTTGTGCACAAATGAAAGGGGTGTGTCATCAAGAGATTCCACAGGAATGAGATAGCCAGCTTTTCCATAACAGAGACCAGTTGTTCATTATTATAACTCCATAGTCCCACAGTTCTCCTGGTCATTGTGTAGATATGAGAGAAATCAGACTAGGTGTCCAAGTCTGTTTCTTCTCTATATTCTCTGATACAACTCCTTGTTGATAAAAAGAATAAAGAGAAGTAGCTTGTCAAGTATGTCACCTGTCAGAGATACTAAGTTTCTAAAAATGGGGATTCCACCTTAGAGCTTGGGGTTTATATATTCACCTACTCTATATATACATGTACATAAAGGGAAATCATATGACAATAAGAAAAAATTACATGATTGGCTAATAAGTCAGGGCATGAGGCATGATGTCATAGATAGAAGATAAGGGTCTAGAGCATATGTCATAGCATGTGACCAAGTCTAGGCATAGATCATGTGATGTCATGTGACTTGAGAAAGAAAAAATTGTCTAAGTGTAAAGTGTCAGTGATGGGAACATGTTTGCTAAAGCATAAAGTCAAGAGTTCAAATCAAGGTGAAAGCATACAATAAAATATAGTGCTCATAACACCACCCCTCTTTTATGGTTGAAACACTGGGTCAACTGCAACAGGTATGGATGGTTTGTCATGGGGATTAAATAGATTGAATGTGTTGGAAAAGGCCAATTGTGTGAGGGCACAAGAATTTAGTTTGTGAAAGTAGTTTATTGTGGCTTGTACATTTTTAAAGTTAGAGGTGGGTTCTCATGTCCATTCTTCAGCTCTATACCCTGCCCAATATACAAAATATTGTTTGTGGTGTCCATTCCAGTGGGCATCAATGATGTGATCAACCTCATATTCAACTTGCAGGTTATCTGTAACATGTACAGGACCTGGTTTGCATGTGGGTTGGCCAGGAAGCTGGAATAAATATGTAAGGTTTAACCTGAGAGATGTTAACTATCAGGTGTATATGCATAGTACATGGGAGTTTCAGTTTTTCCCAATGCATTGAGTAATTTTGAATAAACCTAGTCATTTCTCTGTTAATTTACATAATAGGTGTGTCAAATGCAGGTTTTCTGTTGCAAGGAGCACCTCGTTCCTGACTTGGTACTTGGGTGCTTCTAAGTAGTGTTTGTCCACTTGAATCTTCATTTTCCCCTGAGCTTGCTTGAGGTTGGAATATATAAACTCCAATATTGTAGTAATATTATTGGCTAGGTCATCGGCAGCTGATGCCTTTGATATGCCAGGTTCTATCCCCATCCATGGTTTATAGGTCTGGGTGACCTCAAATGGGGTTTTTTGTGTGGAAGCCTGCTTTTTAGAATTATAACTGAATTGAGTGATCAAGAGCCAGTCTGGCCACTTCTTTTGCTTCTCATGGCAGAATATGCATAGATATTGCTGGAGATCTCTGATCATCCATTCCATTTGCCCATCTGTTTGTGGGTGAGAGGATCCCATGATTGGTCCACACATGGGTTAAATATAGGTGAGCAGTCTCTAGCACCATTATTGATACAACTTCAAATATCCAGTGAGCTCAAAAACCCTTTCCATACTGACTCTAATGGCAGTGCACGAAGCATACTGCCAAACACTATGGGAATCTCGCTTAGCTTTGATGGAGTCATTACTCTTGGCTACTATATTTCTCCCTAGGTTATGTGATTTGGTTCACATGCTATGAAGATATAGCAATATGAAACAGAAATACCATAGAAAGAGTTTTTGAGCTTTTGAGCTGATGACCCAGATCTTTGTCAAATTACACAATAATTGCCATTGTTTGGTAGTACAAACAAATATATGCATATAAACAATATGTCTGAGTTTTAAAAAGTTCCCACACTCCTTGATTCTCAGCCACCATTATGATCAAATCCCTTTCTCTTATTCAATAAAAATTTATTCTCTTTTTGCTTGATTCTAGCTATTTTAGTGAAGCCATTGCCAAGAAAATTGATGTCATCCCTTCTGCCATATCCAAACTTTGTTCCAAGGAGCACTCTAGGCTTTCCAAAGTTAGTGGAGGTTGTTTTTCCAAGCTTTCACCTATCAATATTTGCCATGCCCAGCATCTTATTACCTCTGGAAAGGCTGAAAACACTGTCCAAGTGACTGGATCACTTGCCAATATCATCAACAAATCCCTCTCTGCCAGTACTGTGTACCTCCACTTGAAGAAAGCTGGTATAAAAGCTGTGATCAAGTCCAAACATCCTACTCTCTCTACAAAATATTGTAAAGCTCATTTGGATTTTGTCTATGCTTACAAGGACTGGACTATAGAGGATTAGAAGAAGGTCATATGGTCTGATGTAACCAAAGTCAATTGCCTAGGATCAACGGCAGGTAAGAGGCTTATTAATAGGCTGGTGCAGAGAATAGAATGTTTGGACTTAACCATAGCTTTCATACTAGCTTTCTTCAAGTGGAGGCAGACAGTACTGGCAGAGAGGGGGTTGGTTGATGATACTGGCAAGTGATCCAGTCACTTGGACAGTGTTTTTAGCCTTTCCAGAGGTAATAAGATACTAGGCATGGCAAATATTGATAGATGAAAGCTTGGAAGAACAACCTCCACTATGTTACGACTTAACGGACCCCTATTTTCTTTTCTTCTCACCTTCCTGCTTTGTCATCCCTGCTTACCTATTTAGTATGACTCACATACAGTTGTATTACCAAGACGCTGAAGCGTTCCTATTCCTTACTCATGCATTACTCATGCATGCTTACTTACCATCTGTAATATGTCTGCTTCTTCGCGATTCCATCGCATTCTATCGCTGACATATCTTCTTGATTCTGACCTGCCCTTAACTTGGTTCCCCTCTATATAAACCCTAGATACCCTCGATGTATCCCTTAACTTTGACCTCCACAATCTACCTCATACATCGATTGTCCTTGGTCCCTCAATCCTCACCCTACTGTTGAGTGGGTGCTCCCTTGATCTCCCTTGAACCAGCAGGCGTCTCCTGCTGCTCCCTTGGCTGTCAGTGAGAGTCCCTCCGGGATCCCTGACTTGCCCTTGAACGACGTCGAGTGTCCATATGGAACCACGTCCTCTCTTTGAACCTACGCGAGTCCTTACGGATCCGTAGCTCCCTTGAACCCTTGACCACCTTTTGCAGCTACTCTTGACCTTACCCAGGCCAAGCGTAACAAAAGGTCAAAGTTTCTCTTGATTGGCTACCATCGCGTATCGCCACCATTTCGCACAGACACCCCCAGAACCCTAGACCCTGTATCGATAACCGATCATACAGGGAACCATCACCCAAACCCACCAACGTCTCTGACTCGGAAGAACACCCTGCCACTGATTCTCTTGACGAGGATATCCTGATCCCAGGTCCATCTCACGACCTCAACCTTGCACATCACCTAGTGCATAGCTTGAACATCCCCAAACCTCCGACTCCACCGTCCCCCGCTCCGTCACTCGACCCCAACCTCCATTTGGGTTTCCACCAGCTATGTCTGGAAGTACCACCACCAAGTTCGCTGAGCTCAGAATTGCCTCCCCCTCCACCTTTGATGGGTCGTTCTCAAAAGCCAAGGCCTGGCTTGAGATGGTCCAAACCTACTTGATCATCAATGAACACATCTACACCTCTGATGCAAAAAAGATTATCTTCGCCCTCTCCTTCATGACAGAAGGTTCCGCAAAATCATGGGCTGCTCTCTACCGCAGCAAATGTCTCTCAACCTCTCCCCCTACCTTTGGGACGATAGAGGATTTCATCAAGGCATTCAACACCAACTTTGAACACCAGGAGTCTTGAAACAATGCCATCATCTGGCTCCAGACACATCAGGCTTCCAAGGAAGCAAAGGAAACTTGGGGAGCGGTGCTCCTCAGGTATAACTCCCAATTCCAAAACAACATCCAATTCTCTGCTATCATCGACGAGCAAGTCCTAATCTCGTGCTATTGAGCAGGTCTCCCTACTCGCCTCATGGAGCACATCCTGTCCATGGAAACCGTACCCACCACCATCACCAAGTGGTACGAAAAGGCGATCTTATTCCAGAATCAATGGGACCTGGCCAAAGATGTTGCTAACCAATGACGACACCCCCTCCCCTACCGACACTTCTCCACCTCGAACACGCCCAAGGAGCGTGACCCCAATGCCATGGACGTAGATTCCATCTCTTGTCCCTCTTGACTCACTGATGAAGAGCATGAACACTGCTTCAAAGAAGGCCTCTGCTTCCGCTGTAGGCAGAAGGGACACCGCACCAACTCATGTCTGACCTTCTCGACCACCCAACCCAAGAAACGGATGAAAGTCCAAGAGATCATCAAAGACGAGGAAGACGATCTGGAAGTCAATCAGGTCAACTTCTCTAAGGATTTTTGAAACGGAGCCATTGATCGACGCAAGACGCTCCTAAACAATGTGCCGCTGTAACTGTACCTACTATTCCAAATACGATGCTGATTCCTCTCCAACTCATCGTACCCTCGCGCACATTGAAAACCGTCGACACCACCACTCTCATCGATAGCAGAGCAAATGTCTCCTGCATACTCTCCTCTCCTCTCTGCATCACCAACGTCAACGAACAACTCACCACCAAAGGAGGTGTTCGTTTCACCTCTGAGCTCTTCGTCTCTGTCCAAGGACTTGCCCACAAAGTCACACTTTACGTGATGGACTGTGGCCACCAGAACGTCATCCTAGGTCTTCCCTGGCTCAAGGATGTCAATCCCTCCATCAATTGGGCCACTCAGACCATCTCTATTGAGGAGTCCACCAACCAATCCAAAGAACTCAACTCTTTCCATAATGAGGATCTCCAACACTTCGAGACTCATTTCCAACAATACCGACCCTCCCCACAACCCCCTCGACACGTTAATGTCGACTCTGTCCATGACGCTCGACTTTATGAGTACCTTGACTATGAACCAGAACAAGACTATCTGATTTGTGCCATTAACAACTGAAAACTCCACCGCATCATGCGGATAGAATCCCGACATATTCCCCTGGGCGACCCTCGGATTGCCAAACTCACCACTGCCACGGAACTTGCCATGGCAGCAGAACTCGTCAAACCTAAGACTCTTCTATCTCCAGAGTACTCTGACTACGCTTCAGTCTTCTTTAAAGAAGCTACTGAACACGTACCCCCCTCTCGACCCTATGATCACAAAATCAATCTGGACGACTCATTCTCCCCAAAAGTCGGAAAGATCTACCCCCTCTTCCCGGATGAGAGAACCACTACCGAGGCATTCCTTGACGAGAACCTCAAAAGTGGAAAGATCCACCCCTCGAACTCCCCCCAAGCCTCCCCTTTCTTCTTTGTCAAAAAGAAGAATGGCGGTCTACATCCATGCCAGGACTACCGCTATGTCAATGAACACACTGTTCGCGATGCATACCCCCTCCCCCTTGTCTCTGACCTCATCAACAAGCTCAAAGATGCCAAACTCTTCACCAAGTTTGATGTCCGATGGGGATATAACAATGTACGTATCAAGGACGGCCACCAATGGAAGGCAGCCTTCATCACCCACAAGGGCCTCTTCGAACCGACTGTCATATTCTTCGGTCTCACCAACTCTCCTGCCACCTTCCAGCGGTTTATGAACAATTCCTTCCACGATATGATTGCTGAGGGCTGGCTCATCATTTATATGGACGACCTCCTCATCTTCTCCCCTGACGAGATGACACACACTGAACGGACGAAGCACATCCTCCAATGGATGAAGGAACTCGACCTTCACCTCAAACTCAAGAAATGCAAATTCACATCACCCGAAGTCGAATATCTGGGCATGATTGTCAAACCAGGTCAGCTCGCCATGGATCCTGTCAAGCTCGATGGTATTGCATCCTGGCCTATCCGCCAGAAACTTAGAGATGTTTGATCTTTCCTCAGATTTGCAAACTTCTACCGACGCTTCATCCCTGGCTACTCCCGTATCGCCTGACCCCTCATAGACCTCACAAAGAAAACCTCCCCCTGGCAATGGAGTGACTCTTGTCAAACATCGTTTGACAACCTGAAATCACTCTTCCTCTCGAAACCCATCCTCCGTCTCCCTGACCTCTCTGCCCCATTCGCCATCGCCACTGATGCCTCCAAGTTTGCCACTGGAGCTATCCTCCTCCAAACCGATACCAATGGCGATTGGCACCCATGTTCCTACCTCTCCAGTTCCCTCTCCCCTGTTGAACGAAACTACGACATCTATGATCGTGAACTCCTTGCAATCATCCGAGCCCTGAAAGCCTGGAGACACTATCTCCATGGCGCCTCCCATCTGATCCAGGTCTTCACCAATCACAAAAACCTGACCTACTTCCAGTCAGCCCAAACTTTGAACCACCAACAAGCTCGTTGGCTCCTCGACCTCACCAACTTTGATCTCACCATGGTACATGTACCTGGAAAGAACCTTGCAGGCCCCGATGCTCCGTCACGTCACCCCAACCTTACCCCCCCAGAAGGAGATAACGACGGAGTAGTACTCCTTCCTCCCTCCTTTTTTATTCGTTCCATCGACCTCACCCTCCACGACCTTATTGACTCCCACTCCAAGGATGACTCTATTGTCACTAAGATACTTCAGTCCTTTGATGGAACGATTCCCCCTGCATTCCGCTCCCGACTCTCTGACTGGCAATTTACTGCCGGCGTTCTCACCTACCAAGGACGTGTCTATGTCCCTGCTAACGACACCCTTCGACGTTCCATCCTCCAACGGTGCCACAACCACGCTACTGCCAGTCACCCCAGCTACCTCAAAACCCGCCAATTCGTTGCTGCTGAATTTTGGTGGCCTGGTCTAGCGCAATACGTACACAAATACGTTGAAGGTTGTGCCTCTTGTCAACAGAACAAGGCCAACACACATCCCGCGGTACCCCCCCTCACCCCCATCAAATCCACCTGCACCCGACCCTTCCAACAGATCTCCTGTGATCTCATCACTGACCTTCCCTCCTCCTCGGGCTTTGACACTCTCTTGGTTGTGGTCGACCATGGACTTACAAAGGGGGTAATTCTTTGCCCCACTAAGAAAACCATCACCACTGAAAGAGTCGCCACACTCTTTTTTCACAAAGTCTACTTCAGGTTTGGACTTTACAACAAAATCATCTCCGACCGTGGTCCCCAGTTCGCTTCCTCCTTTGCCAGAGAACTTGGAAAAGCTCTTGGATACTCCCTCGCCCTCTCCACTGCCTACCACCCACAGACTGATGGTGAAACTGAACAAGTAAACCAGGAAGTAGAAACCTATTTCCACATCTTCTGTGGAAGTAACCCCACATCATGGTCTGACCTCATTCCCCATGCCGAATTTGCCCACAACCACTGAACCCACTCTGTCACCAGACAGACTCCGTTCTATCTCATGATGGGATACAAACCCCATGCCCTTCCCCTGGTCATACCCGATTCCAACATCCCCGCACTAGAAACACACTTGAAATCCCTCACTGCCACACGAAATGAGGCACTAGCCTCCCATGAACTTGCACGACAAGTCATGGCATCCCGAACTTGCCGCTCCTTCACCCCTTTTACCAAAGGAGACAAGGTCTGGCTGGAAGCCTGAAACCTGAAACGACGGGTTACCAACCCCAGGTTTGCTTCAAAAAAAGAAGGAACATTCCTTATCATGAAGGTCCTATCCCCTATCACCTACGAACTCCGACTCCCACATACCTGGAAAATCCACCCGGTCTTCCACACTTCCCTCTTATCTCCCTATTGCAAAAACCCCGTACATGGCCCAAACTTTCCTTCTCCTCCACCTGACCTTATCAATGGAGAAGAGGAATATGAGATTGAAAAGATATTACGACATCGCGGACCTCTGACTTCCCGTTCCTTCCTGATCCGATGGAAAGGATATACGGCAGAAGAAGACTCTTGGGAATCCGAAAAGAACCTATCTCATTCAAAGTCCACACTCAAGGACTATAAACAACGTCACCCTTCTGCGTTCCCCCAGATCAATCGCATATCCTTCTCCAACATGTCCATCAGCCCCACCTCTTCTCCCGCTCAAACTCACACTCCTCTTGTTGAGGATACCTCCTCTGACATCATCGAAACTGGCTGGAACACCATGGCCAACAATGAGGAATATCTCTCCCCTTCGACCTACATTCCCCCAGTTCCCCCCACATCCATTGCCACTATTCCCCTCGCACAAAGACTCTCCGCTCGCCCGGCCTTGTCCATTTCTATTCCCCCTCTTGCTCTTCCCCTTCGTCCAGAACCTCTCCCCGACAGTCTAGCCCTTGATACAATCCATATTCTCCAAAACCGTCACTACGCTGCTACCATCAATGCCCACACCGACATGAATTCCCCGTTCCTCCTCCTCTACTGTATCTTCCTCACCAACTCCTGCTTGGGCTTGATCACCCAGAACTCCCCCCCTTACGCTAGCAAAGCGTTACAAAACCTACTCCTCCACAACCTCCAACAATCTATGGAGGAAGACCTTGTGCAACTTATGCACCAACTTGAGATGACAGACTTTTTAGACGATGTCTCATAGTATGTGCGAGAACTAAACCTCCCTTTCCCGACGACATCCATGGCAACCAACCCCTCTGCTTCCTCATCCCCCCTCGCTCCAGAAGAGGTTACTGCCTTGGAACGTGCAGAAAACTATTGGACTGGCAATAATGGCACTACCACTCTCGCATCCAACCACCCCCGATACCATGAGTCTTGCTTTATCTGCAGACGTCTCGGACACACTTGGGTCTATTGCATCATGTATGAATGTCTGTACTGCCACCGCTCTGCCCCAGGACATACCCAAGGGACATGCCCCTCCCGTTGTCGCTCCCCCGCACCTCTCGTCTCTCCCTCTCTGTTGTCTCCCATCTCCCATAGATCCTCGTGCTCCTCTAGGTCCTCGAGTTCTGGCTCCCGTCCCCTTCCCATCCAACCTTGCAGTACAGTTTACCGACGTTCTCTTCCCTGGGTACCTACCCCTCCTCCGGTAGAGGATTACGACTATGATGACTCGATCATCGATAGCACCGGTTGGGGTAACATCACTGGTTCCCCATGCGGCTCACCTTGATCTTCATCGAGGATTCGATTGTACAACGGGGGTAATGTTACGACTTAATGGACCCCCATTTTCTTTTCTTCCCACCTTCCTGCTTTGTCATCCCCGCTTACCTATTTAGTATGACTCACATACAGTTGTATTACCAAGACACTGAAGTGTCCCTATTCCTTACTCATGCATTACTCATGCATGCTTACTTACCATCCGTAATATGTCCGCTTCTTCGCGATTCCATCGCATTCTATCGCTGACATATCTTCTTCATTCCGACCTGCCCTTAACTTGGTTCCCCTCTATATAAACCCTAGATACCCTCGATGTATCCCTTAACTTTGACCTCCACAATCTACCTTATACATCGATTGTCCTTGGTCCCTCAGTCCTCACCCTACTGTTGAGTGGGTGCTCCCTTGATCTCCCTTGAACCAGCAGGCGTCTCCTGCTGCTCCCTTGACTGTCAGTGAGAGTCCCTCTGGGATCCTGACTTGCCCTTGAATGACGTCAAGTGTCCATATGGAACCATGTCCTCCCTTTGAACCTACGAGAGTCCTCATGGATCCGTAGCTCTCTTGAACCCTTGACCACCTTTTGCGGCTACTCTTGACCTTATCCAGGCCAAGCATAACACACTGACTTTGGAAAGCTCAGAGTGCTCCTTGGAACAAAGTTTGGATATGGCAGAAGAAATGACATCAATTTTCTTGGCAATGGCTTCACTAAAATAGCTGGAATCAAGCAAAAAGAGAATGATTTTTTATTGAATAAGAGAAAGGGATTTGATCATAATGGTGGCTGAGAATCAAGGAGTGTGGGAACTTTTTAAAACTCAGACATATTTTCTAAGGTTAGACTTGGTTTGGTATTGACAAGGTTCTAACTGAGAGACATGAAAAATAGGATGAACAGAGCACATATGGTCAGGTAATCATAATGTAAAAGAGAGAGATCCAGGCTTAGCAATAATAGAAAAAGGTTCTAAGTATTTTTTGGAAAGTTTTTTTGAAGGCCTGGTGGAGCAGAGGAATTTTGCCTTGAGATAGACTTGATTACTGATCTTGAAATCCAGAGCCAGAGATTGTTTCTCATTTGCTGGTCCCTGATAGCACTGCTGGGCTTCTATTACACTTGGCCTGGGTAAGGTCAAGTTTAGCTGCAAAAGGTGGTTCAAGGGGCCTACGGATCCATATGGACTCTTGTAGATTCAGAGAGGAGACATGGTTCCATATGGACACGTGACGTCAGTCAAGTGCAAGTCAGGGATCCCAGAGGGACTCTCATTGACAGTCAAGGAGAGCAGCAGGAGACACCTGCTGGTTCAAGGGAGATCAAGGGAGCACCCACTCAATATTAGGATGAGAACTGAGAGACCAAGAACAATCAATGTAGAAGGTAGATTGTGGAGATCAAAGTTAAGAAGTACATTGAGGATATCTAAGGTTTATATAGGGAACAGAACAAGTTAAGGATAGGTTAAGATGAAGAAGATATGTCAGCAATATAATGCAATGGAATTGCGAAGAAGCAGACATATTACAGATGGTGTGTAAGCATGCATGAGTAATGCATTAGTAAGAATGAAAGGGATGCATCAGTGTCTTGGTAATACAACTGCAGATGAGTCATGCTAAATAGGTAATCAAGGATGACAAAGTGAAAGAGTGAAAGGAAAAGATAGGGGTCCAATAAGTCATAACATTACCCCTGTTGTATAATCAAATCCATGATGAAGACCTAAGGGGAACCACAAGGGGAATCAGTGATGTTATCCTAGCCTGTACTATTAATGATTAAATCATCATCATCATAATTCTCTACCAAAGGAGGAGTGGGTGCATAGGGACAAGAACAGCAGTAAACAGTACCACAGGGTTGGATAGGGAGAGGATGAGAGCCAGAACTGGTTGATCAGGATAAGTGAGATGACCTATGAGAGACAGGGGATGATGAGGAAGAAGAGATAAGAGGTGCTAGGGATTGGTGACGAGAGGGACAAGTTCCCTGAGTGTGTTCTGGGGCTGGATGATGTCAGTACAGGAATTTGAAACAACTCAAAAATCCTATAATCTTGGTAAAGGACTAGAGGACTCTTGATTCAAGAGGATAGTGTGATGAGGGAAAACTCAAGGACAAATAAACTGGGGATCCAGTCTACCACCTGAGGGTTTATATAATACTCTACTTGTATGTACATGTTTGTGTAAATACCATAATGGGGTATTATACAATGATAGGAAAGAATTACATGATTGGATGATAGTATGGATTATATTCTATTGGGTGATAAGCATATGATGTCATAGATAGGAAATAAGGGTCTAGCCCTCATGCGTAAGCATAATTGTGTAAAGAGTGTCATGTGAGAAGTCACGTGACAAGGGTCACATGATATGGAAAGTGAATCATACCACAAGTCCATTTGTCTTGTGATGGGAAGGTATTCCCTTAAATAGAGAGTCTAGTGTTTGAATCAAGTTAAAATAAAAGAATAAAGCATAAGAAAATAGTGTTTGTAACAGAATTCATACAAAGAACAATGGATGCAAGTATGCCCAAGATATCTACAGATAAAACAGGACTCATGGTAGTGAGGGTGGTTGAAGGAAAAAGTGGTGAAGCCATTGTTGCCTGTCCAGTAATTTTCAGCATGTTCTAGGGCAGTGACCTCTTCAAGGGTAAGAGGAGATGAAGAGGCTAAAGGGGTGGTTGCCATAGATGTTGTTGGGAAGGGGAGGCTTAGTTCTCGTTAGGAAATCGGTCATCTTGAGTTGGTGCATGAATTGCATGAGGTCTTCCTCCATGGATCATTGGAGGTTGTGGAGGAGATTTCTCAGGGCTTCGCTGGCATAAAGAGGGGAGTTCTGCACAATCAGACCCAAGCAAGAGTTGATAAGAAAGATTCGGTAGAGAAAAAGGAATGGGGACTTCATGTCGGTATGGGCATCAATGGTAGAAGCATGGTGATGGCTTCAGAGTGTGTGGATCACATCAAGGACTTTGTTGTCTGGGAGGGATTCAGGGTGGAGAGGAAAGGCAAGAGGAGGAATAGGAATAGAAGAAATTGTTACGAACGCTCATTTTCACTCATTTATTATTTCACTCATGCTTGATTCAAATGCTAGACTTTCTACATATGGAAACACTCTCCCACACCAAGGAGATTGAACTTGTCGTATGCTCTCTTTCCATATCATGTGACCCTTGTCACATGACTTCTCACATGACTTCTATTACACAATTATGCTTACTCATGAGGGCTAGCCCCTTATCTCTTATCTATGACATCATATGCTTATTCTCCAACAGGGTATAATCTGGTTATCATCCAATCATGTATTTCTTCTTATCATGGTATAATGTCCCAATTAGTATTTAAGGACAAACATGTACACACCTACCCATGCACTATATAAACCAAGGCGACTGTGGGTAATTCCCCAGTTTTGAAGCCTTGGATCTTTTCCTCATCCAAAGTCCCTCCTCCTCATAAGTCAAAGATCCACCCAGCCTTTGATTTCCTAAGAACACTTGAGTGTTTCAGAAATAGGGTGAGTGGAGAGTCTATGTATGAGGGGAATGGTGGTAATGGATGTAGGGGGAACAGGAGGGATGTAGGTTGAGAGGAAGAGATATTTCTTGTTGTTGGCTGTGGTATTCCAGCCAGTTTTGACAATGTCTGAAAAGGTATCTTTGAAGAGGGGGGTACAAGTCTAGATGGGAGAGGAGATAGGGCCAATGGACATGTTGATAGACAGGGATATGTGATTGATCTGAGAGAACAAGGAAGAATGGCATTGTTTATAGTCCCTAAATGCGGACTTCAAATGAGATAAGTTCCTTTCAGGTTTCCAGGAGTCCTCTTCTGCAGTATATCCCTTCCATTGGATTAGGAAGGAACGGAAGGATGAAGGTCTGGGGTGTTGTAATATCTTCTCAATTTTGTACTCTTCTTCTCTGTTGATAAGGTTAAGTGGGGGAGAAGGGAAGTTTGGACCATGTATGGGGTTTTTGTGATAGGAGGATAAGAGGGAAGCATGGAAGACTGGGTGGATCTTTCAGGTGAATGGGAGTTGAAATTCATAGGTAATAGGAGATAAGATCTTTGTGATAAGGAAAGGTTCTTCTCTTTTTGAAGTAAACTTGGGATCAGCAACTCATCATTGTAAAAGGGATAAAGGAGCAACAAGTTCGGGATGCCATGACTTGGCATGCAAGCTCATGGGAGGCAAAGGCTTTGTTTCGTGTGGTGGTAAAGGATTTCAGGTGTGTTTCTAGAGCTGGGATATTGGAATCAGGGATAATTGGGAAAAGAGCACAGGATTTGTATCCCATTATGAGATAGAATGGGGTCTGTCTGGTGACAGAGTGGGTTCAATGGTTATAAGTGAATTCTGCATGGGGGATGAGGTTAGACCAAGAAGTGGGATTGCTTCCACAGAAGATGTGGAGATAGGTCTCAACTTCCTGGTTCACACATTCAGTTTTGCCATTGGTTTGTAGATGATAGGTGGTGAAGAGGGTGAGGGAGTATCCAAGAGCTTTCCTGAGTTCTTTGGCAAAGGAGGCAAACTGAGGGCCTTGATTGGAGATAATTTTATTGTAAAGTCCAAATCTGAGGTAGACTTTGTGGAAAAAGAGTGCAGCAACTTCTTCAGCAGTGATGGTTTTCTTAGTGGGGCAAAGAATTACCCCCTTTGTATGCCCATGGTTGACCATGACCAAGAGTGTGTCAAAGCCTAAGGAGGGGGGGAGATTGGAGATCAGATCACAAGAGATCTGTTGAAAGGGTCAGGTGCAAGTGGACCTGATAGGGGTGAGAGAAGATATAGTGGGGTGCATCTTGGCCTTGTTTTGTTGACAAGAGGCACAACCTTCAATATATTTGCATACATATTGTGCCAGACTGGGCCACCAAAACTCAGCAGCAACAAGCTGACAGGTTATAAAATAACCAGGATGACTGGCTGTGGAATGATCATGGCAACACTAGAGGATAAAGCATCGAAGGGTGTCATCTGCAGGAATATAAATGTGCCATTGATAGGTAAGAACACCAGCAGTAAACTGCCAGTCAGAGAGTCAAGAATGAAAGGCAGGGGAGATCATTCCATCAAAGGATTGAGTATTTTGGTGACAATAGAGTTGTCTTTGGAGTAGGAGGTAATGAGGTTGTGAAGGGTAATGTTACAAATTCCACCTCTCTTCATTCTTCAGACTATCTTTCTCTTTCATCAATGATCTTTGCCCCCTTTGAGGATGATTCTATCTATTCCTTCTCTGCCTCCTTTTGATGATCAATTCCCTTCATCGCTTCTCTGATCATCAGTCCGCAGTAGAACTACCTTCCCCTGTATACAGGATCTCTAATTATTATTGTGCAGCTAGATCTGTGCAGTATTGCTTTCTTGATGGACACTGCTCTCCACAGCCTATCTCTCTCTTGGGGCAAGTATTCCTATGACCACAGCCTTAGTACTTCGTATATATATCCCAGTGCCATGTACAATACTCCCCAGCTAGATCTATGCAATTCACGTAGTGCCTGCATCCAAACCTGAGTGTGCTGCCTCTTGTTTGAGACCCCCCCTTTATCCATTGGACTTAGTGTCACCACAGAGGACACTCTATAGCAATCAGGAAGGACTACACACTACGTGTTCCATCCTAAGCTGCACGCAATAATCAAAAGCATAACAAAAGATCTAGCTCTTCAATCATCCCTACCCCTGTGTGGAAGAATTGCCCACCCTGGAACTATCCTCCCTCATCTACGTCCAGCAACAGATCCTTAAGGAACTCCACATCACTAAGGAACAAGCAGCCTTCCTCAGAAGAAACGACGCTCTACCTGCCCATCGACTGGAACATCAATTCTTCTGCAAACTCGAAGGGTGCCCTTGGCATTACTCCTATTAGCTTGTTGCCCAATATTTCCAGACGATTTGGAGTCTCCTTATCAGACAAAGATGAGGCCTATTACAGAGAACAAGAGAGACTACAAAGGACTTCTGAGACCATTGCCCAGAATGAGAGAAGCAGAACACCGGAAGTTGGGACACCACCTCTTCCCCTCGCTTTGGAAGAAGATGACCATCCCTATCTCAGAACCCTCCCCTATTCATTGTACCCTCTCAACAAGAGCCAAGTGAAGTACTCCACCAGGAGGAACCTATAGAAGTGTATTATGAACCAGAAGAGACTACCGACACAATGAGTAGCTCGAGGGACACAGAACGAAGAGTTGGTCTTTCAGAACCCTTTAATGGGAAAATAGAGACAGCAGAATATTGGATCTACGCTATGGACACATATTTTAAGATGAACCCCACCTTATACAATGATGAACAAAAGATCTTAATGACCCTAAATAGGATGACAGAAGGTCAGGGAAGGCAGCATGCAGAAACAAAACTAAGGGACATCCACAAAGGAGTTGTCAAAGCAGAGAACTGGAAGGAGTTCTTCAAATGATTCCTACAAGCCTTTTCTCACAAGGAAACTGCTGCAGATGCATGAAGCAAACTACACTCCCTAAGAATGAAAGAGATGGGGCTTGATGCTATAGACCACTACAACATGGACTTTTGACTCCTCATGAGCAAGGCCAGACTTTCAGATCAATCATCTCTCATTGAATACTATATGAGGGAACTGGCTGGCAAGAAGAAAAGGAACCAGAAACAGTAGATGGATGGATGGAGAAAGCTATGAGGCACTCCAGGCAGGATGACAGAATAAGGAGCATCAAGCAAGGAAGGATCTCTCAAAGAGACCCAGACGCAATGGATGTCAATAGCATTCATACAAAGAATAGAAAGGAACACTGGGACAAGAAAGTGAAGCAAATCAGGGAAAGAAGATGCTTCATATGCGACAAAGTTGGATGCTTTGCAAAGAAACATTCAAAAGAAGGAAGGAATCCACTTCCAAAAGAACTAAACTACCCAGCTAGAACAAGAACTCTTGAGGTCGAACAAAAAGATGAAATGTCGGAGTATGTGCAATAGTTGGGAGCTCAAAATATCCAAAAAGACGAGGTACTAAGGATCCTCAAACAATGCTTCAAGGATGATGAAGGAGAAACCATCGCAAGAGTAGAAATCAAAGATGTTTTGTATTAGGGTTTTTAAGAAGGAGCCAAGAATCAATGTCTTGTGCTCCAAGCTATTCTCTGTACTGGTATCTAATGATGAGAAATCTATATCTATTTCAGTTTCTCTGTCCACTACAGAAGGAAAAAGTGTTGAAACCACAATAGCCCTCATCGATTGTGGAGCCATTGGATCATTTATCAACCTCCACTTTGCCAAAAGAAATAACTATCCTTTGGAAAAACTCCCCAAACCACTACTTGCTGTCAATGCAGATGGATCTAACAATAAAGCAGGAATAATCCAATATAAAACTAGGCTATACCTATGGATCGATGGGATAGAAGAAAATCAGACCTTCCTGGTACTCCCTATCTGCAAAGAAAATATAATCCTAGAAATGACTTGGCTTTGACAACAAAATCCTGTTATAAACTGGGCCACTGGAGAAGTGACCATTACTGGACAGGAAAAAAGACCTTGAAGAGATAGCAAGGAGGCCATTGACCAACGATACCTCCTAAGATACCTAGGGTTTCATGAAGACTACAAAACCCATACTAGGTATAACCAAAGATACAAAGTGGAGGAAGTAAGAAGAACTACTATATCTACTGCACTGGAAGCACAGAAGGAAAAAGAGGTAAAAGAACTACCCGAGGCAAACAAAAAATACCAAGATGTGTTCAAGGAAGGAAAGATGGATTAACTCCTCCCCTCAAAATCCTATGATCATGCTATAAACTTAAAAGACACCTTTACCCCAAAATGAGCCAAGGCATACCCACTGTCCCTGCCTGAGCAAGAAGCATGCAAAAAGTTTGTAAAAGAACACCTAGCCAATGGAAAAATACAACCCTCAAAATCCCCCCAAGCCACACCATTCTTCTTTGTCACCAAAAAAGATGGAAAGTTGAGACCATGCCAGGACTACAGATATCTAAATGAGCATACTGTCAAAAATGCCTACCTCCTTCCCCTGATCTCTGAGCTAGTAGACAAACTCAAAGGGTCCACTGTCTTCACCAAATGCGACATAAGATGGGAGTACAACAACATCCTTATAAAGCCTGAGGACAGATGAAAGGCCACCTTCATCACACCAATGGGACTTTTTGAACCAACAGTTATGTTCTTCGGACTATGCAACTCTCCTGCCACCCTCCAAGCCTTCATGGATGATGCCTTCGGAGATTATATCGCCGAAGGGTGGCTCATAGTTTATATGGATGACCTGGCAATACACTCCGCCGATCCTATGGTTCATATGGAACGAACTCTCAAAGTCCTGCAGTGACTCAGAGAACTAGGACTCTCTGCCAAGATAGAAAAATGCTCCTTTGATCAACCCAGCATGGACTACCTAGGATTGGTTGTACGACCAGGAGAAATAGCAATGGATCCAACCAAACTCTCTGCCATAAAAGATTGGATCAGTCCAGGAAACGTCAAACAAGTTCAATCCTTCCTGGGATTCTGCAACTTCTACCGAAGATTCATCCCCAATTTCTCCCAGAAAGTACAACCAATGGTGGAACTCACCAAAAAGAAAGAACAGTGGCTATGGACTAGGAGAAGGCAATGAGCCTTCGATGAAATGAAAAAAATCTTCTCTACCCAACCTGTGCTCAAACTCCCTGATCCAACAAAGCAGTACTTTGTAATGACCGACACATCCCTCACTGCTACAGGAGGGGTATTAATGTAAAAAGACACAAATGAAGACCTTCACCCATGCTTCTACCAATCCTCCACCCTCTCCGAAACTGAGTGGAACTATGATATCTATGACCGAGAATTACTAGCAGTAGTCTTCGCCCTGGAAGACTGGAGACACCACCTCCTAGGAGCAATACACCCTGTTGAAATCCTCACTGATCACAAAAACCTCACCTATTTCCGCACCCCCAGGAAACTAAGTAGAAGACACACCTGCTGGCAAATGTTTTTACAGGACTTTGACCTCACATTTACCCATGTCCCTGGAGCACAAATGGGACCAGTCGATGCTTTATCCCGAAAAGAAGAGGTGGACACCACTGAAGATAACAACCTGGTGACCCTCCTCTTAGATGATCTGTTCATACGATCACTTGATGTAGCCCTAAAGGAGAAGATAGACCAATCAACCGCAACTGACCCCTTTGTGCTGACAGCACTGAAAGGAATTGTTACGAACGCTCTTTTCACACTCTTTATTATTTTACTCATGCTTGATTTGAACTCTAGACTTTCTACATATGGAAACACTCTCCCACACCAAGGAGATTGGACTTAAAACGTATGCTCACTTTCCATATCACGTGACCCTTGTCACGTGACTTCTCACATGACTCTCCTTACACAATTATGCTTACACACAAGGGCTAGACCCTTATCTCTTATCTATGACATCATATGCTTATCCTCCAATAGGGTATGATCCAGTTATCACCCAATCATGTATTTTCTCTTATCATGATACGATGTCCTAATTAGTATTTAAGCACAAACATGTACAAACAGTATGTAGTAATATATAAACCAAGGCGACTGAGGGTAAATCCCCAGTCTAAAAGCCTTGGAGCTTTCCTCTCATAACCAAGTCCCTCCTCCCACTAAGTCAGAGGTCCACCCAGCCTTTGTCTTTCTTAAGCACTTTAGAGTGTTTCAGGAATGTACCAGAACAAAATCCCCCTTCCACGTTCACTACTTTCAGATTGGGCATACTTTGAAGGGAATCTGTACTTCAAGGGATGACTCTACATCCCAGAGGATGCACGACATTCGTTAGTGTTATCCATACACTCCTCCCCTGCAGGAGGACATGCTGGACAATTTCGCACACTCTTCCTCCTTGAAAAAGACTACTGGTGGCCAGGGATGGCTACCTTTATCCGCAGATATATCTCAGGTTGTGCCATTTGTCAGGCCAACAAGGTCAACACACACCCCATGACACCGCCACCCATGCCCATCACATCAAATTGCACCTGGCCATTCCAACAGATCTCTGTGAATCTCATCACTGGACTGCCTCCATCATAGGGATTTGATTCCATCATGGTTATGGTCGACCATGGGCTTACAAAGGGGGTAATCTTCTGTCCTTGTAACAAAGATATTACCGCACAAGGAGTTGCCAAGCTATTTTACACCTGTGTTTTCCCACGTTTCGGCCTATATGACAAATGCATCTCGGACAGGGGCCCCCAATTTGCCTCTATCTTTGCAAAAGAACTGGCAAAGCTACTGCAATACGATCTGGCACTGTCATCCGCATATCACCCTCAAACAGATGGAGAAACTGAATGAGTAAATCAGTAACTAGAAACGTATCTAAGACTCTTCTGCTTCCAAGACAACCATAAATGGGCAGAGCTCCTTCCGATGGCAGAGTTCCATCACAACTCAGCAGTGCACTCCTCCACCAAACAATTCCCATTTAAACTGATGATGGGCTATGAACCAAGAGCTTATCCCAAGATTGGCAAAACCTTTGTACCAGCACTAGAGGAAAGAATGACCCAATTAGAGAAAGCTAGAGATGAAGCCTTAGCAGCACATGAAAGAAGCAGAACAATAATGGCAAATCAACATCACAAATCCTTCACACCTTGAAAAGTAGGAAACAAAGTATGGCTAGAAGGGACGAACTTACCCACCAGTTACCCATCAAAGAAGCTCGCCCCTAAATGAGAAGGCCCCTTCAAAATCTCCCAGGTACTCTCTAAGGTGTCCTACCGACTCAGACTCCCCCCAACTTGGAAAATTCATGATGTCTTCCATGCGTCCCTGCTATCCTCGTTCAAGGAAACTGCGGAACATGGGAAGAACTATTTACAACCTCCACTGGAACTGATTGATGGAGAACAGGAATGGGAAGTAGAAAGAATCATTGCACATCGGGGATCTGCGAACAGAAGGCAGTATCAGATCCGATGGAGAGGCTATGGAAGTGGCGATGACACTTGGGAAACAGCTAGGAACCTGCAGAATGCCCTGCCTCTACTCTGAGCCTATAAGATCAACAGGAAACTCACCTAGAAACCACATCGCCCAACACATGTCTTCCCCTACCAATGCCTCCTCTCTACGACAAAACGAATCCATCAGAAACTTCGACCTCTTTGCCACAGTATTCATATCCCAACAAACCGAGTCCATTGCCTTCATACCCTCTCTCCCAATTCGCTCCGGTCCCTAGCTTCCCCAGTTGCTTCCTATTCGTGCCCACCACCTTCCAGTCACTCATCGAAACACCCTCTTTGTTACCATCCTCGAATGTCCTGCCCTGTACACCAGGCTCGTTGAACTCCCCTCCTTCTTGGAAGGAGAGCTATTCCCCTCACTCCTCCAGCTATACCAGAAATAATCACTTGCCCTCATCTACAACAAAGAGAGAGCCCGCTCCAACCCCTTTCCTGCGCTATCCTTCAACGAAGGAATTGACTTCACCTTACACAAGGCAAGGAGCTACATCCTGCACATGCTCTTTGATCAAGGATTCTGCCGAGTTGTCAACTCCCTTCCCAGATTATCCACACAACCCTACCTGCAACCTATCGTCGAAGCACTTGACCCTGAAGATTGTGAAAGGTACCTTACCACCACCAAGTACCCAGAACATGCTGTACTTCCAGCTGACACCCCTTTGTATGAGGAATGTCCCCCTTATCAAGCAGCCCTTAACCCCTCCAATCGTCGGACCCAGAGGACCACTGTTGGAACAGATCTTCGAAGCAGAAAACATCCTCCATCTCCTACCCTCGCCCACTACACCTCCGGAAAACCCCACACCAACCACATCCAGACACCTTATACCCCCAGTTCTGTCTCAAAAGAGCGCTCACAAATCTAAGGGCAAGGCTAAGAAGGAGGTCCTGGCCTCGTTCAGACTCCCCTCCTCCTCTACCCGTCCTGGAAAGAGCTCACCCAAGACCCCTGACCCCCTACTCAGATCGCCTTCCCCACCATGATGAATTAAAACTCCCAAAGTCATCTGCTTCTCCTGTGGATCCCCTGACCACATTCGACCCCACTGCCCATCCTACCAATGCCCATTTTGCCAACACCATGCTCCAGGACACTCCCAAAACCTATGTCCTCGAAATTGTTGTTCAACCTGTGGAGGAAGAGGACACCTGGATGAAGAATGCCAAAACTGGAACGATGGAGATGATGACAATGTCATCGAAAATGAAGGAGACCCTCTTGGATTTTGAAGGTACTGAGTCAGAGTCTCAGTCTTGTGACGGGGGTAATGTTACAAATTCCACCTCTCTGCATTCATCGGACTATCTTTCCCTTTCATCTATGGTCTTTGCCTCCTTTGAGGATGATTCTATCTATTCCTTTACTGCCTCCTACTAATGATCAATTCCCTTCATCGCTTCCTTGATCATCAGTCTGCAGTTGAACTGCCTCCCCCTACGTACAGGTTCTTTGATCATCATTGCGCAGCTAGATCTGTGCAATATTGCTTTCCTGATGGACACTGCTCTCCACAGCCTATCTCTCTCTTGGGGTGAGTATTCCTATGACCACTGCCTTAGTACTTCGTATATATATCCTAGTGCCATGTACAACACTCCCCAGCTAGATCTATGCAATTCACGTAGTGCCTGCATCCAAACCTGAGTGCACCGCCTCTTGTTTGAGACCCCTACATCTATTGGACTTAGTGTCGCCACAGAGGACACTCTATAGCTATCAGGAAGGACTACACACTATGTGTTCCATCCTAAGTTGTGCATAATAATCAAAAGCGTAACACCCGACCCCCTACCCAGGTCTCCATCTACTCCTAGACGAATTAAACCCCCTAGAGTCATTTGCTTCTCCTATGGATCCCCAGACCACATTCAACCACACTGCCCATCTTACCAATGCCCACATTGCCAACAAGATGCCCCTGGACACTCTTAGAACACCTGTCCACAGAACCTGTTACAAACACTCTTTTTCATCTTTTTATGCTTTTACCTTAACTTGATACTTTCTATCTAAGGAAATACCTTCCCATCACAAAAGACAAATGGACTTGTTGTATGTCTACTTTCCATATCATGTGACCCTTGTCATGTGACTTCTCACATGACTCTCCTTACACAATTATGCTTACACATGAGGGCTAGACCCTTATCTCTTATTTATAACATCATATGCTTATCATCCAATAAAATATGATCTATGCTATTGACCAATCATGTAATTCTTTCTTATCATTGTACAATTTCTTTTTATGGTATGTATACAAATATGTACATACATGTAGGATAGTATATAAACCCTCAGGTGGTAGACTGAATCCCCAGTTTACTTGTCCTTGAGTTTCCCCTCATCCCACTACCCTCTGAGCCAAGAGTCCTCTAGCCCCTAACAAGGTTATTGGGTTTTTGAGTGTTTCAGAACTGATGCTCTGCCTGTGGAGGAAGGGGGCACTTGGCTGATGAATGCCAGTATTGGAATGACAGAGACAATGACAATGTCATCAAGAATAAGGGAGATCCATTCAGGTTTTGAAGATACTGAGTTGGAGTCTCAGTCTTGCAATGGGGGTAATGTTATAATTTCCACTTCCTTGCACTCCTCAGACTATGCCTCCTATTCTGATATAATCTTTGCCTCCTTTGAGAATGATTCTATATATTCTTTCACTGCCTCATTTTGATATCTTTTGATGATTACTTTCTTCATAGCTTTTCTGATTATCAATGCGCAGTAGAACTGCCCCTCCTTCATTGCCTTTCTGATTATCACTGCACAGCTAGATCTGTGCAGCTATAGCCTTCTTGATGAACACTGTCCTTCATAGCCTATCTCTCTTTCGAGGCAAGTATTCCTATGACCACAGCCTCCATAGTCAGTATATATATTTCCAGTGCCATGTACAGTACTCCTTAGCTAGATCTACGCAATTCATGTAGTGCCTGCAATCCAGACCTGAGTGTGCTGCCTCTTGTCTGACACCCCCACATCTATTGGACCTAGTGTCACCACAGAGGACACTCTATAGCTATCAGGAAGGACTGCACACTACATGCTCTGTCCTAAGTTGCACAATAACCAAAAGCATAACACAAGGGGCATGTGATATGGAAAAAAACATATGATAAGTTCTTGTTTCTTGAAAATATGTCATGGTTGAATTCTCTTTCTACTATTTACATGTACTGAAATAATTATGACACTGCTGAATACATACATGTGTTCACCTAAGTGGCATCAGTTGTTTCTATTGGATGGGTGAACACCATCACATTTGATGTTGATTCAGATTGGAGGTGGCCTGTGAGGCCTGGAAATTGACCAGATTTTACATTACTAGGAATTTAAGCAAGAAAAAGATTGCTGTATATGAATGAATTTGTTTTCTCAGACTTTACAAGTATTGTTTGTTTTTGCACCTTTGTATTATTGCAAATATATTAGTTGAATCATTTTTAAACTGACTCATGCTCTGAATTTTGAATTCTATTTTTCTTGATTACATATCATTGCAGCTTTAGACTTTAATAAAATGTTTTAAACAAGTTTACATATATTCAGAAACTAAATAATCAAACCATTTCAAAACCATTCTTAATGGGCAATTTAACAATAGAAATCATTTCCAACAAAATATCCAGGATTTGCCATATACAAAATCACTAAAGGCAAGTTTGTATGGTGCATACTGACCTCCTATGCTCACAGAGTTAATAGGAAGAGAAAACCCATTCCTTCCCCAAGAAGGAATCCAATGAACAATCAAATCATTAAAAAACAATATAATCCAGCCATTTTTCATGTTACGCTTTTGATTATTATGCGCAACTTAGGACGGAACACATAGTGTGGTGTCCTTCCTGATAGCTATAGAGTGTCCTCTGTGGCGACACTAAGTCCAATAGATGTAGGAGTCTCAAACAAGAGGCAGCGCACTCAGGTTTGGATGCAGACACTACATGAATTGCGTAGATCTAGCTGAGGAGTATAGTACATGACACTAAGAATATATATACTGACTACAGAGGCTGTGGTCATAGGAATACTCGCCCCGAAAGAGAGATGGGCAGTGGAGGACAGTGTTCATCAGAAAGGCTATGGCCACACAGATCTAGCTGCGCAGTGATAATCAGGAAGGCAATGTAACAAAGGCAGTTCTACTGCGCATTTGATGATCAGGAAAGCTATGAGGAAATGATCATCAAAAGATATCAGAATGAGGCCGCGAAAGAGTAAATGGAGTCATCCTCAAAAAAGGCAAAAATCATATCAGAATAGGAAGCATAGTCTGAAGAGTGCATAGAAGTGGAAATTGTAACACTTCAAGCTCATTTTATCAGAAATAAGGAATTCTTCAAGACTATAAATTTTGATGGAATTATCCTTTGAGACAAAGACAATGCAGCTGTCATCAGGTGAATAGGCAACAGACAAGACTAAATCTGTATGCCCCTCAAATGAACCTGCAACACACTAACCAGTAACAGGATTCCAAATCCTGATAAATTGATCTGAAGAGCCAGAGACAATGTGGCTGCCATCAGGTGAATAGGCAACAGATAAGACTGACTCTATATGCCCCTCAAATGGACCTGCAACACACTGTCCAGTAACAGGATTCCAAATCCTGATGGTTTGATCTGAAGAGCCAGAGACAATGTGGCTGCCATTAGGTGAATAGGCAACAGATGAAACTGATGACATATGCCCCTCAAATGGACCTGCAACACACTGTCCAGTAACAGGATTCCAAATCCTGATGGTTTGATCTGAAGAGCCAGAGACAATGTGGCTGCCATCAGGTAAACAGGCAATTGACCAGACAGAATCTGTATGCCCCTGAAGAATAAGAACATCTGCTGGCCAGTTGGATGGATGGCCCATGGTCACCGAAGAATGATGCTTTAAGTGAGAAAGCCAGAGTTGCCTGAGTGGAGAGGAAATGGGTGTTTGAGGCATAGCTGACAAATAAAGATGTGGGGTGGATTCTCGAATGACAGGTGCAAATGCTTGAATGAATTGGCAAGCCTCTGATGCTAATATGGCAGTATCATTGCTCTATAATATATTATTGTCAATATGTTACGACTTAACGGACCCCTATTTCTTTTCTTCCCACCTTCCTGCTTTGTCATCTTCGCTTACCTATTTAGTATGACTCACGTACGGTTGTATTACCAAGACGCTGACGCGTCCCTTTTTCTTACTCATGCATTACTCATGCATGCTTACTTACCATCCGTAATATGTCCACTTCTTCGCGATTCCATCGCATTCCATCGCTGACATATCTTCTTCATTCTGACCTACCCTTAACTTGGTTCCTCTCTATATAAACCCTAGATACCCTCGATGTATTCCTTAACTTTGACCTCCGCAATCTACCTCCTACATCGATTGTCCTTGGTCCCTCAGTCCTCACCCTACTGTTGAGTGGGTGCTCCCTTGATTTCCCTTGAACCAGCAGGCGTCTCCTGCTGCTCCCTTGACTGTCAGTGAGAGTCCCTCTGGGATCCCTGACTTGCCCTTGAACGACGTCGAGTGTCCATACGGAACCACGTCTCCCCCTTCAAACCTACAAGAGTCCTCACGAATCTGTAGCTCCCTTGAACCCTCGACTACCTTTTGCGGCTACTCTTGACCTTACCCAGGCCAAGCGTAACACAATATTTGTCCATTTTATTTAAATCAAATTTTACCTTGATCCATTTTCTTAAAGTTGCACAGGTCTGTAAAGCAGCCAAAATACTTGTGAGGATTGAATGGAAGAGGAGGCTCATGACTTCTAACCAGAAAGGGAAAAAGGTCTTGAAAAAAGAGGTTACATTATCCTGCAAGTTTTCTGTACATTCTGTATTTTGCAGGTGATCCATCCAGTATTGACATGCATAGGCAAGGTGAGGGTGAATAGCCTTGGAAACCCGACTTGGCAGATCAGGAACTTGGTGATTAAATAGCTGAGAGTCCTCCAGACCACAGATATTGAATTTGAGCAGGTTTCGCATGCATTTAAGCAGAGAAAGCCCCAGCAACAGAGAATGGTGTGGCTGGATGTCAATATGATATATTTTGCTTCGATCAACATCCAATAGAAAATCACGAAAGGATGTATGAAGAGGTCATATGGGCTTTTCTTCATTCAGCACACCATCCAGAAGCGATCCTAGTGGCTTCATGATATATCGAATGCTGATGGTATTATCAAAGAGAGCCAAAAGTGTATTCATGGATTGAGGCTCCTTGAGCATGAGTACAATGGCCATCACTTGTCGAAATTTATCTCGAGCACCTTCTGAAGTGAAGAGCTGGTCAAGAATGCTAAGATAGAGGTTGTCCAAAGAAAAGCGACCATGACTATTGTTGGTCTGCAAGAGCTCCTTCAGTCGTTGACTTGGGTCAAACCCACATGTGTCATCCCCACTAATGAATTTGCATGCTGCAGACGCCCACTGGAATAGTTGTTGGGAATGCTCGACGAGGAGTTGGCACCACTTCTTGTTGGGCCACGCACTATCAAGTTCGGAGCAGTAACGTAGAGAATGGGAGACAAACTTGCTGATATCTTTGTCAATCTCACCCGGTGAGACATCTCTAAGGTCCTTGTGGGCAATTTGGGGACCACACGGGAGCGCATCAAGGATATCTTTCTCGGGGCGGGTGGTAACGAGAAAGCGGACGTTTCTCGGCAGATTATCCGTGATACTAGAAAGTGTCTCTAGAAACTGACGGCGATCAACCCGTTCGCCGCTCTCGTCAAGCGCATCGAGCACGACGATGAGTGGCCCTATCACATGGATGTCCCCACTCGGTTCGATGAGGAGACGCCGCAGTTGCTCAGAGGGTGAAACCGATGTCCGAAGCGCTCGATCATCCTTCACGACCCTCCAAAGTGCCGACTTGAACTGAGGATTGTGGTCCGCAAGGTCTCGCGAGATAGTACTGAAAACGTTCTGAGGGTTCCGCTTCACAAGGTCACTCCGAGCGAAACAGTATGACGACCCCAGCCTCTTTTGTTCATCAAACCGTTGAGCGACCGAGTGAGCGATCGCCGACTTGCCGGACCCCGCGACACCGATCAGAAGACACACTCTAGGTGCATCCTCGGCGGG
>JBBPST010000062.1:13357-27518 GCA_038093715.1 Austroboletus cf. mucosus | reverse complement strand
GTACCCGTTATCGTAGATAGTAGATGCGAATACGTATAAATGGCCCAGGGTCATGGGGAAGAATCCCCATTGACTATCACCTGGACCAGGTTCTCTCTACCGCTCCTAGCTTCCTTTTCAACAGGTACATCCTTGGCTCGGTAAGGGACGGCGAGCATTGTTCGCTCTGGGGAAAGACCGTAATCGATACGCCACCTCCGCTCGGAGAGGGAAAATAAGAGAATATTACAGGCCAAGAGGCCACGTAGGAGTAATAAACCATCCCAGACATTAGCTTGTCGGCCATATCTCTCCGCTATGTTTGCCTTCGGCTGTGGTACATTCTTGCAGGATATGAAATCACGGATCGCTGCCCAAATCTGCCGGTCACGATTAACACCGCGAAATTGAAGGTTGTGGAGATGCCCATTCATCACATCATCCACAATAAGAGAGACTAGGCGTCGAGAGGTATCGGAAGTACGAAGAATGCGAATGCGTGGAAATGAGCCAGATGTGCTGCGTTCATATTCTATTGTGTCGGGAAGAGTAAATGATAACGAAAGCACATGTTTTCGCACCAATCGGAGCAGCTGCTGGATAATGGTCCATCGATCAGGTGATCCTTCTACGTGTTGTTGAGGGCCAATAATATAAGCCAGCTGAAACCGGGGGTGGAGAATATCATCGCTCTCGTCCAGTATGTCTCGAACATGAGAACGAATCCATTTCTGCAGTTCCAAGAACCTGTATTCAACCAAATGAATATCTTTAGATGTGCGTATGCATATCTTTTGTGGCAGAAGCTGCTCCACAGTGCTCAAATTGAGTGATAAAACATGCTCGGGCTGGACCACTAGAATACCATGATTTCGAACGCAGTCAGATAAAAGTTCTTGCAAGACTTCGCATTGACGTTCGCTATAACCATTTTTCAAGAAACTTCGAGAGAAGGGAAGGTGGTATATTGGTCTGTTGAGGAGTCCACCAAGGCGACGAATGAGTAGCTGGATCATTTGGACCGTCAACGATTTCGGGACAATGACACGGACAAGCCGATTCCCATCTGCAAGAGTTGCAGCAGATATGGGCAAGATCACAGATGATTTCCCCTCGCCCATGCTAACTTGCATCACGGTATTTTCCCCAGATAATGGAGAGCTCATGTTCATTGCAGCGTCTGCCTGAGCTTCACGAATAATAAAATTCCCTTGTATCTAACGTAAAACAGCAATGTTAGCAATAATAAACCTCTCGTTTGCATGTGATACAACCTGAGCTAACAGCCAATCTGGGTAGTCTTCGGCGTTCCATCCATCACACCCATTGTTCTCCATTTCTCTGAATAATTCCTCTTCATGATTTTCCATGGCAAGTTGAAGTAGTCTCCGAGAACGCTGAAGTTGTACAAGGAGCAACGTGAACGAATGTAAGCATTTCTTCCATTCGTCGGGAAGGGGAATGGTCGAAGTGGACGCGAGGCACCGTAAGAGAATATATGGTGTAATTGGTGGCCACTGGCCTGACCGATGAAGGGCTAGCCCAAAGGGATCGTCTAATGGTCCAAGTTCTGTCCTCAGTGTAATGAATGCGGTGGTGTAATTGTCTTTGCACGTAACGTAACGTTCCCGCAGGACATCCATAGATGGTCTCCCTGCTTGTTCTCGGTGCGACATGCGAGACGCCTCGTGAGCATGCCGTGCACTGTCATGCAGACGGGTGAGATAATGCTTTTTGTATGCAGGATCTGTCTCGTTCATTTGAAAAGAGGAGAATAGTCGACTCAATCTATGACTGCTTGTCGAATGATCAGCCTCAGAGAAGATCCTGCCATTTACCAGCACTTGAAAGCTGTCGTGTTGAAATTGGCCCATTGCTTGTAGGTTAGGTGCCGAGCGATCGTGTAATAACTGCTCCAGCGTAACCAGTTTGCAATGTACCTGAGAAGGTGGATCGGCCCAGGGAGCATGCCGCTCTGAGGGTCGAACTTCATCTGAAGACCTGGGCAGGCAGACGGGAAACTGAACTTGGTTCCAAATTGCTTCACGAATGGGAGCTGAGAGGAGTCCAAAGAAGTGTGCTGTTGTGGGGAGTAAAAATAGGAGCCGAAATCGTTGACGCGCTTCTGTGGACTGCTGCAGGAGGGTCGCCAAATGGGTAGTATCTTGCCACGCCATTGTATCGACGAACGAATTGCCCACGTCCATTTGATGATTCCAAAGAAAGGCATCTACTTCAGCGATGAATGGTGGTAGAAGATGTTTAAGATGAGTTTCCCATGGCGTGTTCACAGCAGTCCGGGTGACTCCGGCATTATCCCGTGGATCCTCCCTTCCATACCCCACTTTGGTAATCCAATGGTAAACTGCGCGTGATATAGAGAAGTTTTGCTCCCAAGCCGGGTTGGATGACATCAACAGTCCAAAAGCGTGGATTGACGGGACTTCTGCGACACTCTCGAACGGAAACAGATATGCAGTTCGTAGTGTATCTCTTTTGTCCACTTGAAGCTCATTATAGTCATGAGATAGACCACGGAGAAACATGTCCCTGCGAGTGCGAAGCTCAATCTCTTGTACGGCCAATCTGAGCTGAGGATATGTTTTGTATTTAGCAGAGGACCGTGGCAAGAGTTCATGGACATTGCGGGTTCCAACCTCTGGCACGACCGACCGGCATTCAGCAGACTGCAAGATACAAAGCGCTTCCTGTATTCCTGTTTTGCCTGTCAATGGATCAGGCATCCAATTGACGCTAGTACTGGCATGCAGGTAGGCAAGATATGACTTGCTCTCCCACGTGCCATTGCTTGTCAAACGACCTAGATCCGTATCCACTGAATAGGTGTGGTATGCGACCGGTTGCATAGACGCTTCAAGGGGATTTGGAGTGGAGATGGAGTTAAGCCGAAAGCAGAGATGACTTTGTTGTTGATCAACAGGAATGATAACGTATCTGTGGATGAAGTCCCCAACTCGAATACTCGGTCTGAGAACAAGGCGATTTTCTAAACCAAACAGTGTCCCGATGCCTTGATCCTCATCATACACCATGTTCCTAAATTCATGAGATTCGAGCTCTTCTTCACCATTGACAAAGAAGGATAGACCATAGCGAGACAAACCGACAGAGAGTTGCCGAGCTTCTGGGGATTCGGGAGCATCATTCACGGGGAGTGTGGTAATGACAAGATTTTCTTCGTCGTCGAGATACTTCAGGCGATTTGAAACCATGTCGTAAGATGGACTTCCGATGTCCATGAGCCATTCATGCCCTTTATACATACGATAATGTCCAGCTTGACAATCAATCCTCCAGTTTTTCGAGGACTCTTTCCAGAGCATTTCATGTGGGCGTATCTCGATGATAGATGTCGATAAGTTCAGCCAGTGAGCATGGTTATCGACAAATCTCCTCGGAAGGTCTCCCCGTAGTTTTTCCGCAGGAATCACCTCCAAAATCTCAGTCACGTCTTTATGTTACGCTCGAATAACCAGATCATCGCCTCGCAGCGCAAAATGTACCTGTATACATTCGGATTCAGAGAACCGTTTTATCAGAACGATGACTTACTCGATGATCACAAATCGTGGCCAATGAACAAAATTCTATTCCCGGAAGATTCGAAGGTACCACAAGAAAGCATTGCTACAAAAAGCAGTCGTCAACATATCAAATGGCAATAAAGCAAATTGAAAGCATCTGCTACATACATCGCCAAAAATTTGTCTGTATGTTGGCTGCTTCCTAATTACTTCAGGCAGACCATCTACCGGCTTATCATCCACCAAGAGTGTTCCATCGAGCAGATTTAAATGAACCACTTGTGACAAAGAGTTTTTAGTAGCCGCTGTGTCGCATGCGAGCCATTGAGAGTTTGAATGTGGCAGTGCCTGCCATACTCGAGAACCAGGACGAAAGCCAGGCCAAACGCCACGAACTGCGAGGTCGATTCCTCGGTTTGAGGGATCCGCTTCGATAATGTCCCTTATAACATTTTGAAGATAAAATGAAAGGCGACGGTCTTGTTCAAGAAGTAGACGTGAATATGATTCTGGGCAACTTGAACCTGTCGAATTAAAATGGCTCGAGTAGCTTCAAGTTCAAGTTAGGCATACGTACTAAAATGGGGGTTGATAGCGCTGTTGGCACGCATTGAAATGGCGCAAAATAGCAGTGCACCGATGTCTTCAGCAGAATAAACAAACTTGTGTATACCATCCGAGCTAACAGCGAACGTACTTCGGCAAGTGGCAGCCAAGTTTCTCAAAATCGCCCTCCGTTCAGTATTCAGTGGCGTAGTCATGAGGTCGTATGACAGATCTTGTACCCAGTTGAACACTATCCTCCGGATACGCCGGAGAAGTCCGATGGCGCGCTCTGTAACTTCCTCACTTGGGCTTGATGCAAGTAATCGAATGAGCAACAGGGATATGATGCCCATCATTGTGCTATTCAGCGAGTTCTCTGCGACATTCACGAGCAGACTCTCAACCTCGTCAAGTAATACACAACAGAAAGATGGTTCTTGAAGTTCCTGATGCCAAATCAACTCGGATGCACTTTCATCGAATGGTCCAACTTGAGACACTGTCATAGCAAACAGAAAATAAACTTCATGACGTCGAAAATTGATTGTTTCACTCCGTAGCTGCTGCAAGATACTGAGCCATTGCAACGAACCACCGCTCCGCAAGTGTCCAAATGAAATGAACTCTTGCGGGAAGAACCCCTCCGGACATTCTTCTTGAGCCCCCAGGACATCGTTGGAGGTGTGAAACGTTCCACTGATATATTCATCCAACTTCTGGTCTCCAGTCATTCGCAAATAAGGAAACCATTGGACTCGAGAGATGTTGTGAGATTTCTGCCTAGAACCTTGTACTGCGAGTGCACTCGAGGAAAAAATAAGATACACATTGTTGGTGATAGGTGATGTCCAAGACGCCAGGTGAGAATGTGTGTTATAAATTCTGGATATTGAATGATGAGAGGGGAACGATTTTAGAAGATAGGCTGTCGCAAAGCTCCAGATGTAGAGATATGAGTGTACGGGGCATTGCAATTGGAATACGGTCATATTTGGTGAGACCGGAGGTACATACTCCGCCATGCGGGAGTGATACGGAGAAAGGATGTCGTCATATAAACAGTTAACATCATGAGTGAATGTGGTCCCAGAGCACTCAGCTGAAAATACAGACTGGGCAGAGCAAACACAAGAGTGGCGATCGGAAAGGTACCTATATGCACATGAAAGGCGTTGCAAATGCGTGGCTTTTAAAAGAAGTGGCATATACAATAGTTCTCTCGGTATTTCAGGAGAGTATGTCGAAAAAGTGGGGATAACACCAACAACCAATTTGTCGAGTGCGATCCAGAGCTCGAGAGCGGTTAAGAGCATGATAGAGGTAAGTTCCAGATTGTCCTTGTAAGAATCCTTTGCACGCGACAGATATTTTTCTATTATGGCTTCAACCTGCATGCAAGCATGGTTCACATTCGTAACACAAGCCAACCAATCGTCAATCTCTTTCTCCATCGCCAGTTCGAAGTCATAGAGGGTGAGAAATGGGTCGAGGCGATATGCTTCCTCAAAAAACGACCCGTTCAAGAAGTCGTTCAGAGAGCCGCGAGGGATATGTTGAAAGCGGAAGGGAAAACGGTGGGATTTGCACAGATGACTCTGAACAGACTGACGAATATATTCCCCACTCTTAGAAAGGGAGAGATGAGAATCTGCATCAAGATCGAGCTGGGAGGGTCTCCACACCCATAATTGGTGCAAAGGTAGTATCTCTTTCCATCTGGATTCAAGGGTTTCTCGAAGAGAGGTGTTGGTCCTTAGCACCATATCACGGAGCCATTGTGGGGCAAAAGAATCTAGTTTCCGTAAGCGTCGAAGGATTTTGCAGGATATTGCATGTAACAGATGGCTAGAAAGATTTGCAACCACCGCATCCGTCGCAAGATCGCACATGAAGTGCAATAAGAATGCCTTATATCGGATAGGTCCAAGACCACTCTGCTGGAGAGACGTCCGGATCGCGAACTTGATTAAAAACCACAGAAAATACCGATAGAAGAGCCGACATTTGTAGTGAGACTGGATGTGCTCGGTAAGGTAGGGAGCCTCAATATTCTGGCCGACACCTTCTAAGATATCGGTAAGCAGTATAGTGATTTGAGAAGAAGCGACACTGAGGATCCCTGTCTGGCCAGAACATCCCTTCAGGAATAGCAGGAAGTTTGCAAGCTCGGTTGCGAAATACTCGTTGTAGAATAACTCATTCGCGATCGCGATGGCCCGTCCTGAATATGAACCTTCCGGGCCGTGATCAGACTTGAGGAATGTATGGAAGGGCTTATATAGAGTGTAGTCCGTATCCTGCTTTATGAAGACAGCTGCGGAGTCTTGAACTCTATTTTAAAAAAACAGGACATCTATGGATTATTAGTATTCATAAGTATGTAGAATACTAATTGATAGTTTACCTCCTGTTTCCATCCCGCGTAGTCGGGAGACGACGCCATCTAGGGCAAGACACCGACTAGTAGGTTGGAAGGAAGCTTGCAAGTTATCTAGCATCCGTATGATGGAATGCCATTGAGGTTTAAGGGCATCGTCAACGATTTCGGTGTGGCTACGGGCGGTTGCGCATGCTGTACTAGCCAGCGACGTGCCACCCTTTACCAGTTGTGCCGAGATGGTAGCTGTCGATGTATCGGCGGGAAGAAACACATGCCAGATGCTATACTCCAATTCATTAGGCTCCCAGTTCACGCGTTCCGAAGAGTCGACAGAAGTGCTGGGCGCAGTGGACATGATGATGGTGGTGAGTCGTTCGTGCTGTGTGCACCGCCTCACACGTGCGCCAAGGTATGACACAGGTTACCAATAAAACCCAAGAGAAGGTCATACAAGCATATGATTGTCAGCATAAAGGTAAAAATGCGGGAGTAGAGATATAAAATGCAAGAACACTAAGGTATCGCAGGGTGGTCGTAAACCGTTGTGAGCTAAATGTGTCAACAGAGTAGAGGTATCGCAAACAAGAGTTGCCCCAAAGGGGATCGCGGGATGAGAGGGGGGTAGCGCCAGTGGAGAGAGATCATAGACGGTAAAACCCGTTTGCATGCTAGAAAAAAAGGCCCAAATGAAAGAAGGTCCAAGAAACGTCAGCTCATATCTCGACCCTCTCGATGTCCACTGAAGTTGGATGAACTTTTGACAATACATCATCCTGGCTATCCTTGTTCAACAACACCGTATCCGTCCCAGCGGTCAGCGTCGTCGTTGTTCGGGTTAGAACAGTGTCACCAGAGGTGGTCGTTGCGCCAACACTCCAAATTGTCGGCGCGGTCGTCGAATGTGCAAATGAGGGCATTGGTCCCAACACAGACACGCGACTCGGTTCTTCAGGGGTTACCAGAGGGAGCTCTTCCAGAGCCGATAGACGCTTTGATTCAATTGCACTGCCAAACGCTGAGACAGAAGGCGAGATAGAATCACCCTGGCGACGACCAAACGAAGAAACAGAACCTGATCGAACAGAACCTGAACCATCGGTCTGTATACGAGAATGTGCAGACCGTCGAGAAGAGTTGGAGCCGGAAAGGACATGTGAATGTTTTGATGATATAGGCACAGAGCGGATAGAATGGGAATATGGACTTAGGTGTGAGTGCATTGAATGAAGTGAACCTTGATCAGAGAGCATCGGATGAGGCTGATGGACGATCTGAGGCTATCAAATACAATTCTCAGTAAACCGATCAAGCGTCTCTCAGAGTAAACTCACCGTACCAAATGTGGCTCGTCGTTCTCCTAGATCGGGTTCACTATTGCTACCATGTAAACCAGTCATTGATCTCCACCCTTCGCCCGCTGCCGGAGGATCGGCATCGAGCACATCAATCGTGATACTTGCATTATTCGAAGAACCGGTGATAACAGAAAGCGAATCCCGCCATGCGTGTGTGTGTGAGCCACCTCCGAGTCCTGGGGGCGTAGCCACGCGTCTAGTTGCCACAGATGTCCCCCCAGACGCCGTAAAAGGAGAAGCGGGTTGTGGTACAGGAAGATCGAGGACGTCTACCCCCTGGGAATATGGGAAGCTTCCCCGGCTCCCCATGGAGTCGTACGGATCACTGACAGCATACGCAGGAGGTGCACCCGTTGGTAGAGGAGGTACAAAGTCATTTCCTGAATTTGGACCACGAGCACTGGCAGGTGTCACTGCACGCGAAGGAACAGAAACAGGAGTACCGAGCCGTGACGTCGCGTCATGATATACTGTGTGACCAGATATGACACTTTTCGTGCTTACAGACGACATGGGACGTTCGCCTTCAATGTTGAGACCAAGACCGGGTCGAGCACGCGGAGCACTCAAGAGCGCTTGGTTGACTTCAGCATCATCAGCACGCACACGTCCGCCAGAGGACTTGGAGGTATCCCGTGACGATGAACCTCCAAACCAACTCCTTCGCAACCTCGAAATCGAGCCAAGTCCAAAGCTATTCCTCCAGCTGCTAGGTCCGGGAACGGGACCATCGTCCACACGACGACTAGAGGATGACTCTTCCTCAGTAGGAGACCGTGGGCCAAGCTCCTTCACCTGGACTCGACGCGCAGTGTAAACCTTAGAGTCTTCCATGTCGCTCGCAGGATAAGACAGACTGCGAACAGATTTTTCCTTTTCGTTTAGAGAAGAAGGTTTCCGAGTGGACAGACGGTCGATATCGAGAGGTGGTGGAGGGAGAAGGGGTGTAAATGCTTCAGGAAGGGATAGATCGCTGGGGCGGTGAACACCATACATTCGTGGCGGGCTCGGAGGCTCCTCCTCATCGTCTATCTTCTTAAGTTCACCGGGTGACATAATGTATCCAGTCATCTCGCTGCTAGGTCGTGCAGGGAAATGTGCTTCATCACGATACGCTTGGCCAATGGGTCCACCACCAGGAAGTAAAACGCCGTAGTCAGTAACGGCAGATGAACTTGTATGCCCAGAATCGCCAGAGCCGGTGCTTCCAACAATCTGCGGGGGTGCGGCCCCAGGAGGAAGGGACGGGACGGGACGGATGCTCGAACTAGGATGTCGCGATCCGTCTAAGGCGCCTCTACTGCGTTGTAGGAACGAGTCAGCCTCTTCACCGCTGTCTCGCGGAGAACCAACGCCACGAGGTCGTTCTTCGTCGGGACGAGGACCTGAACCAACAACTTCCCAGTGAGTCCAGATTGGAGTTTGATGGTGATGACTTCGAAGTCGTCGGGCGCGATAGCGGAAGAAACAGATGAACAGGAAGACCAAGAGGTTGAACGCTGCGATGGAACCAAACACGATGCCAATAACAGCGCCAGTTGAAAGGGATGAAGACGTAAGTGAAGAAGGTATCGCAGATGAAGTGGTCGAGGACGAGGATGTAAAAGTAGAAGAGGTATGGGTCGCGGATGGAGTAGTAGGTGTCGCTGTGGATGATGTAGACGTGGGCGATGCGGGAGGGGTGAGACCGCCCCAAGTCCAGACTCCCTCGGTTCCAAGCGGTATCTACAAAGAAGGATTTTGTCAGTCAGCGCCCCAATGTCATTGCATTCCATAGTTATCAAAGTTCCATTCCACAGAATGCAGGGCTTCCGAACAGCGCCCATGGAAGCAATGGATGACAGTGGATGGCTGTGAGTAGATCCAAACGCAACCATCGCCAGACGAGCGAGTCCAGGGAGGGGGAGGAAATTGAAGTATGAAGTACTTACGCTTGGCCCATAGTACGTCAACGGTAGTTGCAGAGTCGTCGCACTTGTCGCAACGGGTTGTCCATTTGAATTCGTGATGACAACCGTCGAGAGCGTCATCCATGAAGGTAGTGGTTGTATGTTTGCCATCTCCAGCGGAGAGTTATGGCGAGATGGCGCAAGAGATGGAGCACAAAAGTGACAAGAAGCGTGATGGAATAAATGGTGTTGATCAATGCAAATGGCCTAGCTATACTGTAGGCGACCGCTTGAGGGCAGCGATATGAACAAGGGAATGTGTGGACTGTACAGGTTTGAGCAAGCCGAACCGAGCAAAAATAACAATAATACGGACCCGAAATATGAGTATTATGGGGAAAGTTCGTTAGAAAGGTTCGTGAGCGGGGAGAAGGAAGGGAAGGAGGCAAGCAAGAGAGAGTCCTCGAGAGAAGCGAGAAAAGCGGCGGCTGTGGGAACCGACAGCCGACGCGGTTCGATTGTCACGTGCGTTGACTTTGCCAACCCCGATCAAATGTCAATCGACGTCCTGACAACAAAATTGTAAATATCACACTGCCTTTCTTTTAACTAGCCCAATCACCACCGCAACAAGTCCCCTGACACATGCCTATCATTGTGTGGTCGCAGATGTCACCATCGACCAAAATCCGTGAAGTACAGAAACGAACAGGCAAGAAATCTGCATTACCGAAATGCGAGAAATCAGACGCACGCGCATCGTTTGAGCAATTCTGTATCCGTCTCGAATGCTACAACCTCCGGTTTTCTGTCCTCAGTATGATTGAATAACATTTCTGTCTCGCCAAGGTTGTATTTATTCCATACAGAAATCATGTTTGTCGGATCAAATTTTCTGTTGACATCATAGTACTTGGTGAGCGACATGAAAGGCTGCCAGAAAGCTTTGATGAACTGGGTGTTATTGTGACGGAAAGCGGCGTCTCTGATATAGGTCGTTGATTAATAATGTGGAATTGCAGGTCGGAGAGTGATGCGTACATGTTGAAGTAGTATAATACACCACAACCATGGTATGCTGGTGGGATAGCAAAGAGACCCTGAGACAGTTTCGTTCAGTCTATAAGTATGGGACATGTTAGACGAGTGACCTTCAACGAATGCCCAACGAATACTGAGAGTAAGCAATAGGTTGGACACACGAATATGGTTGCGAAGGTTAGAATGAGCAATACTTGTTCGAAGTTGCCCGACTTACAGTCTCCGATCACCCGAATTGCCTGCTCAAGTGCGGTCCCATACTCATCATATACGATTGCAGCTTTATGGACATGCTCGTCATATCCGGGAAAAGCTGGAAGATATAATCCGTGACCGTTAATGTCTCATTTACGTCGACGAAAGTATTTCCTTCTTCCTGATTGTTGAACGCAAGGACTTTCTTCAAGAATCTCAAGTAACCGGAGAAAGACATTCACCTGACCCTCAGCAAGCGTGACAGTTGGACGCTCAACAATAAAAGTTCCATCCGCCACAGGAATGAACAAAAATGTACCAAAGAAACCAGAGGCCGAAATGACGAAGTTCGCAGTCTGCAAAGTCGCTGCATCTGCAGACTGCAGACATGTGAATGAATTGGCTTTCGACGAACACATGTCTTACCCGCTCATAGAAGCAACTTTGTTGTACAACAACTAATTTTTCAGGTCCTCAGATGGTTACAAAAATGTAGCAACCTACATCAGCATTTTGTCCGCGGTCTTACTCGACTTTTACCGCACTTACTTAACTTAGTGCCTGGTTTATAGCGTCACTTTCACTAATTTTACTACTGGAAGTACTTTTTTCTTGGCAGCTAAGAGCGCCAAGTCAGGTAAGGCCGAGGACATATTGCTGATGTCGGGTGATCGCTCTTTGTAATAGTACTGGGAAGGCAAATACGTGGAGCTGAAGTGGCGGTTGAGTGTCGCCTCCGTTGGCGACGATATGTTGCAGACAAAGCCAGCACCTGCGGATTCACCCCATATTGTCACATGAGTCTTATCGCCGCCGAACAGTCCAATCTAACGTAAGTTCATAAGTAGGGAAACATGAATAAGGACATACATGTTCCCGGACCCATTTCAATGCAAAATTCTGGTCTGCTAGTAACGCCGGATAATTTCAGTAGGGTGTTCGGTAATTGCGATAAAATTTAGATTTACTCACGGAGACCAGCGTTCAGGGCGCCTTGTGCCTTGGCCCAGAGAGGAATCCTAAAGCAAGAACCAGGTTGAATGATAACCAACTCAAAGTGAAAGAGTATACCGAATACACCAAGACGACATTGAATGGACGATATTCAATGAATCGTTAAGGAGATTGGTGACATAATCCCCACCGGCGCCTCTAGAGACATAACTGAACTTGAAGATCAAATATGAATACAAATGCGTGCATCTCAAACACATACCCTCCAACGTGAATCTACACTAACACAGGGAGCACACTAGCATCGACACGTTTCACAGTCATTTTCCTGGTACAAAAACGCTAACGTTGTTTGTACTTTTCTCGCATTTAGTTGGGACAATCCTACTCACTTGAGGAACAGGCAATCTACTGAAACTGGCTGCGTCGTGCTATGCCGTTTATTGAATCCGTATGGCGAGACTAGTGCCATCGTGCCTTCACCTTGCCCGGTTTGATGGCACATGGTGGGGCTCTGCGTAGCGGATTGAATGTTATGCTCGAAAGCCGGTGGTCGTGGAGCTTCGAACCTCAAGTCTCTTGAAGAGCAAACTCAGCGGGTGCGGTGATACGACACGGCAAATGAAGCCCATGCTGCGTGACGTATTCCCAAGAAATTTGTGGTGTTCCTCTGCACATCAAAATATCCCTGGTACCATGCATAAGGAAGATCCACGACAGTCTGGGGCATTCACATTCGTGTTATCGACCGTCGTAGTCAAAGATCAGGATCAAGGAGATTAACGACTGCAATACGACGTGGGAGGGACCACGAATCATTGCAACGAAGCCTAGTGACTGTCGAAATGCATCGGCGTGGACTCATTCATATATACGTGAACGTTAGCTGTATAAGAAGTTCTGAGGCGTGCAAAAGCAGCTCAGTCACGGGTTCAAGCCGAATTCTCCAAACCCGTTATTCTTGTTTAGGAAGCGAACGGACATTGTCCGAAACAATCGCTTCTTAGAATGTCTGGAAAAATATGGTCTGTCAAAAAAGACGCATTTCGATGCCGAGGTTGTCAAGACTAGGATAGATCCCGTCTCTGTAGTGAATTCATGAGACAGAGAAATGAAACAAACCCTGTTACAAGCACCCGTTTTGGTATTCTCCGGTGCTCAAGCCGTTTGGAGTTAGCTGAATGGTCCCTTTTCCGTCAGGTTATCAAAGGAGGCCCTAGAGTACTGACCAAGGTGCACCCCAGCCTCTAGGCTATATTATAGCGAACAATAAAAAATCGGCCGCCTGGCGAAATGGCATCGCGTCTGACTACGAATCAGGAGATTGCAGGTTCGACCCCTGCGGTGGTCATATTATTTTGTCCTTCTTGAGAATATGTCGTACCGTCAAGATTCGTCAAAATAGATTAACGATATCAAGGCCCAGTCTAGTTCGAGTTCAATGTCCATCTTTTTTCCCATGGCTATAATTTTGCGTTGGCGAACCATTTCATGCAAAGTTGAGATGCCTCGGAAGGTATATCCGAGTCGGAATTCGAATAGGAACTGTGTCGGTGTTGTCAACTCTCGCAGAACCACTGCCAATTCTACACGGCTCGGAGTCTCGGAGAATTTCACAAGCTTGAAGTATCAAGTACTTATTACAGGTAAGCGTGTCGTTTAGTGCTTATATGAATTATGTGTTTCCTGGGTATAACGATCAATTCTTCAGTGTCCTGACTCCCGAACTCTATTGTAAAGCGACAAATTATTGGCTCACGCAGTATGCCACGGCTTCATACCCGCGACCTTCAAACTTCCACACCAATAGCGCCGAGGATGTATGAAAAACGGTCCCCATACCTTTTTTGCGATGGTAAACAGGCTAAAACGAGTCGGGATGTACTGTGGCGATGCCACTAAGTGCCAAGATTGCGAATTTCTATTGGCGGTGCTTTTTTTTTTTGTGTGTTTATCGTTCTTTGGGAGGCGGACTTGTTGTCATGTTGAACGACACGTTTGAATGGCCTGCACGTTTTCTCGACTTGAAGCGCGAGCTTGTCTCGGCAACAACACAAGACCGTCTCACAGCGTCGTGGACTGAAATCATCAGTGAGCTCGCTACACGCACCGCTGAGATCGTACAGGCTGGTCCCAACGTGAGTTTGGCATCGAAATATATTTCTAGCATGTCTGCCCGCTGATGTCGTTAGATAGTTTATTCCCCAAGTTAAATTTGCAGACCTGGACAGGCTTACTCCAGATGACATCAACACGATCAAAAGCAAAGGCTGCGTC